>JARHVA010004038.1:202500-262500 GCA_037957365.1 Torreya grandis
TAGGTGGTCTAACATAGCTCTCCACCATAAGAACATAGTGCCATATACCTCCACACTGTGTACAATCTTATGCATCATATATGCAATATATACTCCACTCCCATCCACAACAATAAAAGACGCCAAAAAAATAGATAACCACTTCCATAAGCATGAAACATTAGACTACATAATGACTAATAATAGCACATCGCTGTCACTACCTCTTTGATGTATACCTAAAGTAACACCAATAAAACACATGGATGTATGATCAATCACATCAGCACCCATGTCATCTTGTATTGTCACTTACCACCTACTAGTTAGTAGATATATTATACCATACACATCCTCCAAAGTCACAATCATCTCCCCTTTAGGAATCCAAAAAGTACATGTATTCATATTCTACCTATTGCATAAGGTAATCATCAAATATTGATCTAGCTACACTATACCTAGGTCACACAAATTACCTAACCCTACCCTATCCATGACCACTCTCTCATTAGCAAATACTAATAACAACCTCAATGTCTCCATTACATGGCCCCTATGGAATCCTCTCATCCATACCTTGCCTTATAAAACACTAGAAATAGCACATCTATCAATCAAAAATACCAAATCAAAATCCAAAATATAACAATAGTAAATAACAACTCAACATCATAGAAAAATTATGCCTCTAGGACAATAGTGTTGTAACAAAGACAACAACCTAAGATAGGAGCACTGAAACCTATATAGGACCACTAAAACTTGGATAAGAGCATTGAACCCTATACATGAGTATCAAAATTAGAAAAAAAAATCCTGCACTACTTTTAAGAGCTCAAAAACACCAAAATAGGCCAAAAAGCTAAAAAAAATCAAACATTTGTGTTGCTTACTAGGGTCACATCACCACTAGCTTGAACCTGGACCACCAATTACTCAAATTGGGTCATGGTAGGTGTTGATATCCTTAGCATTTTTCTCACTCTAGAGCTTAAAATATCCACCTCATCAACATACAAATGCATCAAAAATCAATCCAATTAGCTATATTAACTAGCTTGTTCATTCAAAATAAAAAACCATTTTTCCAATAACTTAAACCATGTGACTATTTTTCAAACTATTTCCTTCCATAGAATCATGATAATGATAGATTCAATATCAATCAAGCTTTGCTCTCTTATTTTCCAACTATGGCATGAACATTTCAATATTTCTCCTATACCTAAACACACACCTTGGTTATCACCAATCAAAAATGTGTTCCACTTTCAATAACATAATATAAGCAATCTAACAACCTTTCAATCTACTAAAAAAATACTAACCTTGTTTCTATAACAACACCACTAGTCATCACTTTTGGCTCAACCTCTTCTATGATAGATTTCATCCATTTCACCAAAATGGGGGCATCATTCATACTATTTATATTCTTACACTTACCCAACATACCCATCCACTATCATAAGTGGATGCACCATGGTTATTACACATCCATCATTTAGATTATCAGATTTAGCTTTGATCGATTGAGATATATAGTGATTAAAACTATGTGGGTCACTAACCATTACTTAAGACATTCAGAAGGATATACCTTTATTTTATAGATACATAGATTATTTAGATATAGTGGTTCAAATTATATGGATTCATAGTGATTTTGGTATAGATACAAACCTAGATACCAGATTAGGGGCATATACATACTACATGTCTCACACATACAACTTCATACATCATAATAGTTTGTAGAATCAAATATCAAACTATAGACATAGTGCAAACAACAGTGTTTTGGGTCTCTGATTTTTCACACAAGGCATGGTAAGATATCTCATATCACATGTGGTTATATACATTCTGATATTATATAGATGCATCACTCAAATACCAGATCTGGGGGCATGGCATAGATGTTAATGTTCTTCATCACTTAGGATTATATATATGGAATGGTAAGATTTTCCATTCTCTTATTACACATTGACCAAAGTTTTAGATTATACCCAACTATACCTAGGTTATTACTAGGTTAGACCGCATGACTATCTATAGTGGTTGGTCCATTATATTACTTAGATATAGAATAAACAAGTTTGTGCAAGACAAAAGAAAGACATTAATTTTAAGCCTCAAAGCATTTCTTAGTTCTAGTTGAGATATTCAAAGTGAGGGCATGAAATATTTTTATCTTCAAAGACATACTAATTTACATACACATTCTAGATTACATGAGTTCATGTGGGATAGATGCCAGACATTAGTTTTGAGCCTCTAAGCATTCATCATATTCAATCAAATTTAGGATAAGGGGAAAGCATTTCCCTAATCCATGATAAATGGATTATACATTAATATTTAATATAAGGGGAAACCAATCCATGGATTCCTTTTCTCTCTAGGCACTATTTAGCTCTCCATCCACTTCCTTAGTTAGGAAATGAGTTAGATCCTTTAGCACATTCACCTCCACACAGGCAGGTTTAGGTAGACATTTTCTTCATCTTTATTTAACTCTAGTATTTCATTTCATTTCATCACTAAAACATAAGTGTGGAAAATGTATATACCCTAAATTGGTTAAGTAACCACACATATCATGTCTTTTCATATTCTTCTTTACAAGAGACTCTAACTAGATAATATGAGCTTTGTTCACACTAGCCATGTCTTTATTTTTGCTTATCTTGGTCCTATTTCTTGATTTGTCACCTTTATGCTCATTAAAAATCATCCAAAACTTTTTGACTAGTGATTCCACCTTTACCAGGTAGTATTCCCCATGTCAATCCTATTCCCCTAGGTCCTAAGCCCATAGGAAAACAGGACCAGAATTGGACAATAGTATCAGACATTGAAGTGTCCCATTTTTGATACTAATTTCCACTTGCATTTTAAGCTGCAAAAATCATTTATCCTGACTTAATAGGTCCATAACCCTTCTTAGCCCCTCTATTAAGTTTTTTCTACCTTTTTAATGCTCTCAAATTCAAAATAAAGAGTATCTTATATAAATGACTTCACAAGTAATTTTATATCTAGCACATACTACTTTAGCATAGTAAATAATTAAAATCAGTCAATAATATAGCTTAGAATTTTTCATCACACATATATTTACATGCTTGATCAAGGAAAGGCCTACACAAAAGTTCATTCTTGCATCTACCACATGTGTTGATTATGCACATTCCCTAAAGGAGAACTACATTTTATCTATGACCCTACCTTAAGGGTTAATGTAGGTAGCAATTGAGATAGTAGGGGTTCTAGATCATGTGATCACACTTCCCCTAACCTAGTTTTCCCCCTTTTGGTTCTGATATCTTTGTTGTTTTATATGTGTAGGTACACCTAGGGTTTTAAGAAGAAAATAAGTTATATAGTAGTACATATGTGTGATCATAGATAAATAAAGATATTTCTAGGACCTATAAACTAGACCAAACTAGAATATAAAACCAAAAATTGATTTAGACAACATAACTAGAATTGGATTACAATTCCAAACACAAAAGTGTTTGCTTTTTTGTGTCCTATCTTTTCACTAAATGAAATCTAGATTTAGGTTTTTGACATCTTCCTAGTCTAGCACAATAGTTTTTAGCCTCTGTATCAATTTTTTTAGCTTGTTTTTATAGATAATTCATTTCCTTTCCCCATATAATTAATTTGATTAAATTTAAATAAATATTTTTTACTACATTTGATTATATTTTACCCATTAATCCAGTCACTCTATTATGTAGGAACTAAACTCTAGTTTCCCAAAAAAAACATGATCATACTCTAGACCAATTTAAGCCTATTCTAATAAGACCTTTATGTACACAATAAACTATTTAAGTATTATTTATTTCCAATTAATTATAGAATATATCAATGGTTGTAATTTACTATTTTTAGTAATCTCAATTGTATAACTTTAGAATAAGGTTTTTTTGAGTTTTTTTATTAAGTTCTTTGCTCGTTATATTAGCTCACCATCCTTGTGTAAAATATAATCTAATCCCTTTGACCTTAGATAACCCCATTATCTAAATTTAAGTTCTAACATTTGGTGAACCTAACCTATGAGTTTTAGTGTCACAAAAGTATTATATATTTGATGTCATTTTCCTTTTTAACCTAAAATTTTATATTTACTTCCTCCATCATGGATAATATAGATTGTTTTGATAATTATGATTATGAAACTATCAAACTTTATATCATGGAAGGAGTGAAAATTAACTATTATTGTATTTTTTCAAACACATAAACACATCATCTCAAATGTTTGAATTGTCATAGCTATTATACCTCTAGCTAGGTTCATGATATCACTACTCTAAGAGGTAAGGTGGCCCATCCTATTATACGTATCCTTTATCAAACCTTTCCACCTCCTTCATACCCTATATATGGTGTGTGTATGAAAATTAGATACAAAGTACCCAAGATATATACTTATTAATCCATAAAACATAAAAACATCACTATGAGTAGCTTAATAGAAGCATTACAAAATAAAAAATTGATTTTTAGTTTAAGGCTCAAATAATTTTAAAATCATATTACATACATGTAAAATCTAAAACATGTTATTTATAATAATGTGTTTTAATCTTCATTTATCAATGTTATACCCAACAAGATTTATTAAAAAAGATTAAAAGATCAAATATAATTCATCTAAAATAAGTGATTTAAAAAGAGAAGACAAGGCTAATAAGAGTCCAATTGAAAACCTAAGAGACATGATTCAAAATAAAGGGATCTAATACCTCATGGACATCCTCTTATAAGGTTAAAATACTATTATTCATATCATGTAATCCATGCACATCATACTGATTATTTTCTCACCTTGAAGAACAAAATACAAAAGATAAGTGGTAGTGGTGATCATATCATTGATACATAAATCAAGAAGCCCACTCCCATTATGAGTACCTCTCCTAAGACACAAGTGTAAAAAGAAAAAATATGGGTACCAAAGGATAATTTAGATCTAAAAGATTTCAAATGTCAAACCTAGATAAATAAAAGATTCAAAAATCAAAATCAAACCAAGAAATGGATTAAAAACTACCTCTCAATAATGATACTCAAATTTAAAAACCATATGGTTTTTGAAACAATATTGATAACATTTTGGTTATCATAGTCAAGGATTGGGAAAACATTCCCAAGGCATCACTTGTGTTATATGTACATACAATCATAATGATCACCAAGGCTTATGACAACAAGTCATTCAAAGATGCATTTTGTTAATGAAAAAGAGATGAGACCTATGGATGAGAACAATTAAAAAATAAATAACAAATATAAATGGTAACATTATAAAAATAGCATGGACCATTAAGCCTTTTCACCTGTCCCTTTCTAGGAAATTAAATTATTATCCATATAAACTAGATTACATCAAATATTTAAAGTAGGATTTTAGATAAAAGAGGTAAAAGATCAAGAGATGCTTGACAAAAATAATTTTCTGAATATGGATATAAATGAGGAAACTACAAGCCTTTCTTAAAATTAGACCAAATTCACCACTCATATATATTGTAAATAATATTCATATGAATATTTCAATAAACCATGTTCTAATCTACTTAATAACATAAAAAATAATCTAATCATACCTACAGGACATTATACCCATTCATAAAATCCATCATTGATAAATGAGAAACAAAATGTAGATAAATTAAAACCAAAGAAACAAAGAAAAAAGTTAAAAAGAAGAATGATGCAATTTTTTATTATGTTATGCATGCATATGGCACATCTCATTCAAGAAAGGTTATACATATTATAGTCCACAAAAATTCTCATTCTCATCTTAAGATCATTGGATAACTTTTGCATCTTCAAGTACTCTAGAGAGACTAAACATGTTCCTAATAATGCTACTCTAAAGAAAACTAATAGAACTTAAAAATTTGCTCCATGAAAAAATATATCTACTAATTCTAATCCACAACCTTATACTCCTACGAGGGATACACATAGTTTTAACAATTCCCTAGTTTCATATTTGACACATAAATATATGCTCCTTGGTAGCATCACTAGTTTGATTCACTATATTCAGAGTTCAAAGCAATCCTAGATGAGCATCCCTTAGATGGGATAATTATCTAAAATTTTCCTTCTCAAAGTATTAAAAAAACAAATATTAATTTTTTTTAAAAACATTAAAATAATTTCAAAAAATCCAAAAAAACATATTCTTATTTATACTATTTATTATACATATGTTGTTTTCTTGGGTTATATTTCATTTTTTATATGCACATATGTTTCATGTTTCATTTCATTGTGATATAAGAATACATATGTTATTCCTTCCCTCTACACACACCATAATTATGGTAGGGGAATATACTTCTTTGATCACAATACACATAGGTTACATTACTCTATTATCACTTTCCATTATCATATTTGAGATTATATACTTACATATGCTTCTATCTATGATTATACCTTTCACAATGTACATTATATGATATGTACTTAGCGTTATGAAAACACATATGTTTAGTAACTAGTATGATATTTTCATGTTAGTTTCTTATAGTCCTTGATTTAATATATGCACTTCCTTGAGTGTGTCCCTTGTTTGTTATTATCTTTCATTGTACTATATATTTGAGAAATTTAGTATGAACCATTGATTGTGTCCCCTGTTCCTTTGTTTTCCTATTTAGGAGTTTTAATATGTCACTTTCTGTTTCATATGAACATTTTAATATGTAATTTATAATATTTGTGTACATCTTACTAAGTCATGTCCCTTCGATTGTGCAGAATTTGAACATGCTCCTTGTATGAGGTCCCCTTGGACCATTTATATTTCTTTTGCTTTTGATTGCTCTTGTATGTGTGTTTGATTGCTTTATAAACTTGTATTATTACTCTCTATACATTTTCATGATCTACATATTGCATCTTAAGACTTGATGTCATCACATATCATGCATGTCAATATTATATCTATTTAGACATATTATGCCTATATGCTACATGATCCATACATAAATTATATAATTATTTTTTAGGTAAGTTCACTAATAGATTTTATTTCCACTCACATAAGGGGGTGGAGGTTATTTTTGGGGTAAATTAATAGAGGATTGACTTCTAAATTTTCATATTTTTTAGATTTTAGAAGAGGCATGTCAAAAAGGCATGAACTCCACACTTATTCAATGTTCAACATATCTAGATTACATTGATGGTATGTTATGGAAACATGTTCTACACATTTACACCAATTATCATATTATCTAGATTTAATGGGGAATGCCATAGAAACATTTCCTCTAAACCTACACCAATTTTAAATTCACCATATTTCATAGTTATATGATTTAGATACACATTTATGGAAACATTCTATACATTAATATTGGTATTATGCCTATATTTTATCTTGAGACATATATGAGGTGAATATGACATAAAAATCATATTTAAAATTGAAAAATAAAATCAATTAAATATTTAAAATACTATTATGTATTTTTATCATACCCAGGATAGATTGTTATCAAGTTAATCTACTGTAGTAATTAGTTCACCTTTGGAAGGTTGAGTTGATTAAATTAATCAATATTACTAAAGTTAAAATATATATTTAATTAAATCATCCACCCTCACCATATATATATTTTTATTTTATTAAATAGATTACAGTCACCAGATCACACACATATTTCGTTTACATGATTGAGATGAAATAAGCTCAAAGTCCATGTTGCAAGTCACCATTAGACAAAGATTTGGGTCATGTGTCCTCTAATATCTCTATATAAATGCAAATTCAATTTAAAAAAAATCCTAATCTTAGGTTTAATGTTTCATAATGAGGCATCCTTTGAAATAAAATTACCAAAAGGCAAGATGGTTGCATCAACACACACATATGTACTTATAACCTTGCTCTTATTACTTTAAATCAATTCAAAATATTTCAATTTCCAATTTTATACACTAATTATATATTGTAACATGCTCTTGGTTATAGTTTAGTCACCATCAAAGTAATCAAGTTTGGCTTATGCAAAGACAAGGTGTACTATATAGACCTAATCACACATTTATTTACTTTAAACTATAAATTTCATTACTATATAAAAATGGGAGGAAATGTAGATACTAAAATATGATTTATATAGTACCTCAATATTATACACTTTGAAAACACATACCATGGTTTTATCTTTCAGTTATATGCCTACCCATTATTAAGGCTCACATTCAATATATGTTTGTGCCTAATTGATTATATCTTAGTCTACCAATTATTATTATTATGATGAGTAGAAATTTTATACTTTTCATAAGTATCTAAACCTAATTATTATCCTTCACTATTAGTTCCATACCTATACTTTCTTACTTCCTAGACACTTGTGTCCTAGGCAATCACATGCATCGACTCAACAGTCCATTTCACTAAAATGTGTCAAGTGCCAAAAATTCATCCAATTTTAAAAGTTAATGCATCATAAAGGTCAGCCTAAGTGATTTAATGCAAGATATTTCCAAAATTTATTAGTATATATAAAATATCAACCTTAATTATTTCCTCACGTAGAAATCACATACAACTCATGATGAAATATACCAATAATAAATTAATCAAGAATTAAAGAGATAAAAATTACCCTATTGAACGTTGTCTCCATATCAATAATATGATGAATATTTCCATAGTTTTGAAGAATTCAAAGACTAGCCCATGGACCATATTTGACAATTTATAGGATAGGTCACTACATGTCTTTATTTATCATGAAATGCATCCTTTTACACACACAATATAATGAATAAGGGAGAAATACCTAGGCTTGAAAACCTATTTGGAGTATTTTCTATGTAATTATTTCCCATTGATAGATGGTTGCTTGGGGTAGCTTCACATCATGAGACCAGTAACCCATTTTTCTAACAATCACTCCAAGGGTGAAGAGATAGAGTTTTATCATTTGATAAAGAGTGATAAAATATGAGAATAATATGAGTACATAGGAGAAAAGGTGATAGAAAAACCAAAAATATCCATTTTTTCACATCTAAATCCAATCATTATTTTTTATAGGACATATGTGATAAGGTTAGACTCTTATGTCGATATAACTATCCAGATCTAAGACAAGCATCTAAGGCCACATAAATAATATTCCAAAAAATTAATGATTATTCTAGGATCATATTCCAAACCACTTATAGTTTGTTCTTGAGTAGACCTATATGTGCAAAGTAAACCATCTAATAATCAATTATTTCCAATTCATTGCAATATATATCTAAAGATGTAATTTACTATTTTTGGTAATCTTAGTTATATAAATTTATAATTCTATTTGTATAAGTTTTCTATTACTTGGACTACTCATGATATTATTTCACCATACTTGGGTTAAAGCTAAACTAATCTCCTTAACCCTAGATAACCTAACTTATCTAAATTTAGGGTTAAATAATGAGCAAATTTAGTATAAAACAAGTACCTTATATATGATTAACTTTTTAAAATTTCCTTATACTAAAATACAAATTATTTATTAAAATATCATAATACCATATAAATAATAAGAGTCCATGCCATAATTATTATCTATGGGAATCTATGTAATATCAAGGCTGATTTATTCATATAAATAATCACTCTTTTTTATTATAATAGATAGTACCTAAGTTACAATTTGAGGTATAAGATAATATGAAAACAAACTCTTCTTCTAATAGTATTGACTACCTAATTATCCTTTACTTTTTCCATAATCACTGATTAATTATAGCCACATGCTTTGTTGGGAATTCCAATTGTATTAGTGTAAAAATTATCAATACTCTTATTATCTTTTAGTAGCCTAAGTGGTTTTCCTATCATAAAATGCCTCCACATTTTGGTGACATAAATAGCTATGGCTAACTCCAATTCATGATTTAATTAATTAGACTTGCTTAGTTTCAACTTATGTGACTCATAAATTAGGCATTTCCTATTTTGATCTAATACTTAACCAAATCCATCCAGGGTTGCATTATTCCAAAGATAAATTTGGCCTATTAGGATTATGGAAGAATAAAATTTGTAGTGTGTTAGTTCCCAAAATTGCATTGAAGAATTTGAGCCCTTGTTAAGTGAAAATGCATAAGTCCAACTTGAGTCAAGTATAGATTGATTAAGTCCTTAGCCCAATTTTTGATCTCAAATGTTCACTCAAAAGTCAAGTTCATGTTAAATTATATAAGCATAATTTGGTCTTTACTTAGTGTGAAATATCCTTATTTGTTTTGGGAAAAATGTTCATGAAAATAATTCAAAGGCTTATTTCTTTTTGAATCTTTATCTGTGATAAAAAGTTAGTAGGTACTTTTCCTTTAGGAATTTTGCCTACACAAAAAGTTTGAAGGCTAATTTTCCTTTGGGCATTTTGCCTACACAAAAATCTTGACAAAATTCCAATTTCTTCAGTAAAATTGTGAATTCATTTTCTTTGGCGAAATTATTTTGGACAAAATGTCCAAAACAATTGTCGCAATGAAGACAAAAATGTTGAAGACTAAATTGCTGTGAGAGAAGTGTCCGAGAGATTTCAATTTCTCTAGGAAAACTATCCTAGACAAAGTGTCTAAAATAACTATCCTAACAAACAAAGGTCCTAGGAGAAAAAGTGCCAAGAATAAAAAAGCCCATAATAATTTTTTTCAAGACAAAAATGTCAAAGACCAAGTTAATGAAAATAGGAATGTTGTGGATAAAATGTTTGAAATAATTCTTCCAAAGACCAAATGTTGAAAACAAAAGTCATAAGAGACAAAAGGCTTGAGGAATAAAATATATAAATAAATTCACCCAAATTACACAAGTGTCAAGCATGTTCGTGTCAATATATGATTCGTATAGGTCTTAAGTGATGGTGTGAGCTAGAACAAGGACTTCTTTAGTAGATCTCAAAGTAAATGTAGAAATGGAATAGTCAGTATAGTTATGCATTTTTAATTTTTTATGAAACCCATGTCATGGTCAAAGGATCACATAGAATAAGTATTTTGGATTCCATGAATATATCATGCAAGTTTGGTGCCTTCATTTTTTTTTTGATTCAAGATGTAGGATTTCAAAAATTGAAAAAGAAGTGTGACAATCATGCCAACATCTTTGACAGTTCTGTAGATGTTAAAAATAGGGTCATCTATTATACATTAGGGATTAAATTTTATGGTTACATGTACATCATTGATGATCATTCAAATGTTAAATGATGGGTGTGTAGACATCATATTTAAGCCATGTTAGCTTTCTATTGGGGCTTAAATTTGATGGTTGCATGGATGTCATTGATATTCACATGGGCATCATTGACGGTCATGTAGACATCATTGATGGTCATGAAAATGTTAAATAAAAATCACACCAATATCAAAATTAAGCTCAATGATTATCTATTAGGGTTTAATTTTGATGGTTACAAACCCATCAAAGACGTTCACATGCATGTCAAATGATGAGCACACAAATGTAAAATTTAATCCAAAGTCGACAATGCATAAAATTTGATCATTCAGATCAAGATTGATGGTCTACATTTGATTAGGATTAAAGATCAATGTTTCAAATGAAATATAACTTATCAATGGACTCAGGCTAAGTCAAGATCTACCATGTGGTGGAAGGGAACTAGCTTGGCATAGATTGATTGTGAAAGATGTAAAAAGCCACAGATTATCCAAGTGTCATGATCTTAGGGGTTTTTAGAAGGATCTAATGGCTTGTAATAAGAATTTAATGACTACGTGATGCCATGAACCTATAATGTTACCATGTGGTACTCTCACCTTCATCATCTAAACAAGGACCTAATAATGATAGCCTTAGGTGGACTATTCAATGATCCAAACCTAACGATGTGTTGACACATGTCTTAGGGGAAATGATCATGTTTAAAGTTAGTGAAAAAATTGACATGCTGATGACACATTGGCATGCATGTCATATAAATAATAGGACCTTATGCAAACTAGTTGGTTAAGTTTTCACCAATGACAATAGGTTGACCAAGCTAAATATCAAATGAAGTATGGTGACTCCATAAGAAATCTGAGGATGACAAAACACTCTTAACTTGTTGATGTTGCTAATATAATTTTGACATGGTATTATAAAGGGGTTTATGCTTGCATAATTGATGATTTGATGTTGACCTCAGATAAAACTACATAAGAAGAGCAAATTACTTTTTAAAAAATGGAACAGTCAATTCTCAATGCATTATAGTTTTATCTAGATTTATTAACCCCTTATGTGCTCATTTGAATATTTCCATCCTAAAAATTTGTAATCTAAAAATTAGCAAGAGGGTTAAAAATTTGGTCAATCAGGTCAAAAGTTGAAAATAATGTATTTATGCATTAAAAATGAAAGAAGCAAAAGTACTAAAATGTGGAAATATAATTTGGAGCCAAAAAAGTAAAAGGTCAAAGATGACCTAAGTCTTTTGAATTTTTCATTATTATTTTTTACCAAGCTCCTCCATGGAAGTATATTATAGGTTTATAAGTCCAAAGTGGGATACTCTAAATAAGATCATTAAAAGGTCCATGGATTTAGAATATTCCTAGGGAATCATGGAAAATTATGATGTTCCATGGCATGCATGAGAGGTAAGGCATCTATCCATAAGTTTTCAATTGTGAAAGAAAGTGGTTGAGATCATCCCTAGGAAGTTTCACATAATAACAAGGTTTGTTAAACCCTCTACCATGAATATTCTCCTTCCATCTCATGTGAAAGGCAAATCTCATCATGAAATCAAAATATGTGCTCCAAATATTCATCATTCCTTGTAGAGGAAGTTAAAGTTATGATTTTTATTGTAAATGGATGAATACTTTAAGCATGGTAAGGGGATATTTTCCATCTAGAATCATATTGGTAAACTTGAAAGTTTGTTTTTCAATCTTGAAATTTTTGCCCCTATAGTTTCAGATTTGAAAATGTATAAATAGGGAGTTTTTCCTCTATTCAATGTTATTGTTGGTCTTTAGGTGCTCATTTTCTCTAAGTCTATATTCTACAAGAACTTTTGGGATCAATTTTTTTGTGTATATCTTGTCTCCCTTGCTAAGATGATTACATATATACAACCATTAGTGAGCTTTGACATAATGTTTATGTCTCCCTTATCAAAAGAATAATCTCACCATGCTTGTCCCTATGGTAAAATTTTGAAGTATTGACTCTTGTAATATTTATTTTCAAGTTAGTGAAAGTGTGTGGGGTTATTTACTATTTCCTATTGATAAAATACAACAATCTATTTTTCAAATATTATTGACTAGATATCTAGTTTTATGTTCAGTGCTTGTTATCATTTTGAGCATGGATCTAGAATATAAAACCCTTTATATATTATTATAGAATTTTTTCATGAATAACTTGTTAGAGCACCCCAGGTTTATGGATTAAATAGGGAAAGGCTTTTGAAAAACTAGTTTCAATGTATGTTCTAGTCTTTCAAGGATCATTTGGTATTTCCCATTAGCTTGTATTTAATTTTTTTCTACATCTTTGCTAAGGAATATTGTCATGAAATATTGCAAGACACCCTATTGTTTGGAATCCACTAGCATGCCATCCTCTATTTTATAATTATCCAACTTATCCTACCCTATCATACCTTACAAATAATATACCTAGTTTCATATTATGAGTGTCATTTACCTACAAGTGCACAACTATTATATACTTAAAATGTGTTTGCATTTTGTGTGTTAAATCCCAGTATTGTAATATTTTATTCAACCCCTATATTATTGAAAATTATTTATAATGAATTTTGTAATCACTTTGATATCTATCTTTAGTAGCTTGTATCTAACTTAGAACATTTTCCCATTCTATATGACAACCCTACCTAGGTGGAGTGAGTAATTTTTGTTATGTTGTGGTCAGATTCACATCTTTTTGTGCTGAAAATACCCATGGAGGTTGAACTATATAGTATATCTATGTGAGAAAGCTACACCTTAGATAATCTTACCTTGGTTCAAGTAGAGCCAAAAGGAGCAAGGAGCTAACCGTAACCTTTGTAGGTACCTCTTAGTCATTTTATACACTCAATCTAAATTTTTATGCCAAACCTTTCCATGGCTACAATGACATATCAACAAGTTTTTCATCATTGCTTTCCATTTTATTCAAGTGTGAAAGGTCGAGCGTAAAAGGTGTACAAATAGGAACCGACATAATGATAAATAGTTCCTTGAGATTTTATAAATTTTATTTCTATCTATGTTTCTAGTAAAATATTTTTTCATCACACTAAAAGGAGGTGACATGATGAGTTATCTTATAAAATTCCCTCACTATCCATTGATGGCATCTTAAAAGGCCCATGAAACTCCATAACCCATTCATATTTAAGGAGTATGTCACTCCTTGATAGATTTAATATTTTAAGGATCCATTGCAATACCCCCTTGGATATAATATGTCCTATATTTTGTATCTCACTCTTCTTAAAAAACACTTTGAATGCTTACCAAATAACATGTATGGTCATAATATTTATAGTACCAACAAAAAACTGTGTTCATATCCATGTTTTTGTTAATAATAATCAAGGATATCATCTAGGAACACTATAAAATTATATCTAGGTGTTGTTTAAATATATTGTTATGATATGCATGAGAGCAATAGGATAATCGATCAGATCAAAAGTCATAACAATGAATTCATAGTGATATTACTTGGTTCAATATTATTTTTATGAACATATTATTCCTTAATATGTAGCTAATGATACACTGATCAAAGGATTATCTTGAATAATTTAGCTACCCATTTCCTTTGATCAAATAAATTGTTAATACTTGATAAAGTATAATTATTCTTTTTGGTCACCTTATTCATTATATGTTAATTAATACATAGATATAGGGTTGTGTCCTTATTATTTTAAAAATATGAAAAGTTATACCCATGGAGAAACACCTTGCCTAACCAGACCTTTGCCATAGAGTTATTTTTTTCAAAACTTGAATTTATACATGTCTATGGTATTCATCTAACAAGAGTATTTTGAGGCAAGTGTAGACCCTGGTATAAATTTTTTTAAAAATGAAATTCTTATACTAGAGACGATATTGATAGTTGTATGTAAATACATATTTTAATTATAATCTGATGAAAAAATGTTTATAGTCTTTTATTCTAGATAAATAGAGTAAAATAATCACCCTTTCCTTACTAAATTTATAAGTTGTAGAACTAGAAAAAATCTAGTGAATCTTGAATTTTATATTCCTTAAAAATTATTTACCCCTATTTTCCAAGCATTAAAGCCTTGTTTGGAATAATTTATAAACTAACCTAATGACCATGGAACTATCATATTAATAATATGACATCATAAGAACTTAAAGGAGTTATATTCATATTTAGTTGAGTATTGAAGAGTCCCTAATAATTTTCCACCTATTCAATATGTTATGTAAGATATCACCTTTTATTCCTATCAAATTCCACTTTCTACATCTCTCTCAATGTAGTAGGTTTGATCTTACATTTGTAATCAATTTTTTAAGAAATATTAAATTTTTAATCAATCAAAACTATTAAGTAAAAACTATATATAATACCTCTAATATATATTAGAGTGGTGTACATTTATTCCTAGTCATTATTAACTGCTACAAACACCCTGTGATTGGTTCATTCATTTCAAATTTATTCTATACAAACATTTTTGAAATGAGCCTTGCCATAAATATAGAACCTTGGACTAAACATTGTTATGGTAAAGTATCCTTGCAATCCATTGTAGTAGGATTGTAATTCCATGGAGGTGGTGGTGGAGCATTCCACTGAAATCCTTAATGCTTTTTATCTCCATTATAATTTCCACAAAATCTTCTCGAATTTATCTAAAATTATATTTATTCATTTTTAAATCCTTCGCTTTAAACCCATTATTATAATAAGCAAGGGAAAACATTTTTTTATTTGAATATTTTTTTTTCATCTCCTTTTTTCCCTTCATTATTAATTTTTATTTCTCTTAATCCATATGGGATCATTTAATTTTTGCATCTCCATTATAATTTCCATAAAATATTCTCGAATTTCTCCAAAATTATATTTATTCATTTTTAAATCCTTCCCTTTAAACCCATTATTATAACAACCAAGGGAAAAATAAATTATTTGAATATTTATTTTTCATCTCCTTTTTTCCCTTCATTATTAATTTGTATTTCTCTTAATCTATATGGGATCATTTAATTTTTGAATCCAATGTTTAAGTTTTCATTAGATTGATATTATGCATAATCACATCTTATATCCCAATTGTGAACTTGGTGACCTTTTTTAATTCACAGTGCATGTAGTTAGCGTATTGAAGAAGATCCATAATTTATTATATACTCAAACTCAAAGAGATTATTCTATTATAATAGTTAAAAATTAACATATTTATACTCTCAGTGGTTGGATGAAATATACCTTCTTTTTAAATGCTTCTCAAACTTATCTCAAGTAATGGTTGCCTTTTTGCATCCCAACATTTATCAAGATGAACCCACCACCACAATGTATCACATTATAGATGATAATTGGTAATACATTCTTTAATATTATATTTTATGTCATCTAACCTAAAATAATGGTGGACAATAAATAATTAGTCCTTTGTGGAGTTTCTAGTATCCCTATCTCTTCCCTTGAACCTTGAAAGAGGAATTTTATTTAATTTCTAAATGAATGGATCCATTCATTGAGAGCTAAGTTTTATCACTTCCAAATTATCTAATTTATCTTGTTGGTCACCCTTAGGATTTGTATTACCTAGGAGTATAGCTATGTGTTTATCATTATCTTCAATTCTATTTTAGAATCTTCTTAATAATCCTAATGTGCATTTTAAGACATCAAAATTATTGATAGGTGGTGGTGAAGGAATATTATATTTTTTATTTTTATTTTAATTCTGGTCTTCATTCCTCCTCTATCTCTGAGCTCATTCCCTTCCCTTTCTTTTTTTCTCACCATTTACTAATGAAAAAAAAAAATTGATCCCGTGTTATTTTCTAGAGTTCCTTAGGATTGAAATTAAAGCTATGATACCAACATTAACATCCCTTAGAACAACCCTATAAATTAATTTTTCAAATAGTGATGATAAAATGGATCAAATGCAAACATAGAATAAGTCTACTAGGTTTTTTAACTACTTAGTGAAAAAATAGTTATTGTAAAATTTTAAAAGAATAGACTATTTTATAATATCAACACTTATAGACCAAATTTGATCAACCCATATATTTTTTTCAAGTATTTAGATCATTATTTTAAAGAACACTTAGCCTCATTCATGAATTATAGTTATAATTTCCATTCTTTTAAAGACTTATTTTTAGTTCAGTATTAATTTTGACTATAATCAAATATGTTAGAAATTTAGCACAATCAAGACATTGTTAAGTAGTCATCATTATCTTAGTTTTTTCCTTTTTAATCTTGAGTCCTATAATAAAATTTATCAGTATTATAGGAAAAACTTACTAATTGCATTGGTTTTTATTTTTATTATAAAGGAATCCTACTTCTACATTTGATGGGAGCCTTTGCCATTAACCTATGTGAATGTTGAAACATACAATGAATCAAGTTTGATCATTATTTTGTAAATGGAATAACATGTATATTTTTGTTATACTAGTCCCATATTTTTATCAAACCTAAACGAAATTTACAACTTAGATGCATAAGTTCTCATTAATTGATAAATAATCCCTATAAAAATTTGTATTCAAATAACATAATATATATATTTAATTGTATCCTATTTATTATCAATATAAGAGTAAATAAAAATTAATTGATGCAATCATAGTATCAATGCCAATTATTATTTTTATCACATTCATGATAATGATATTAATCAATACATTTATAGTTAAGGTATATATCCTAAAAAGGGTTTTGGTTAATGAAACTAATAAAATATATGAATGATATCTTCTTAATACATTCATATAGAACCAGTAACTAATATTTAGTTTAATATTATTAATGTAGGATTAAGCTTATATCTCACATTTGGGATTAATCTTGTATCTCACATTTAGCTTAGCTAGACTCTTCAAGCACATCAAGTACCATAACTCTTTGGATTGTACCATAACTCTTCGTATTAAATTTTCCTTAATATAAATCTATTTCATTTGATACATTTATATAAACTTTACCATGTTTTTAAAATTATATGAAATTACAATTAAAATATATAACATTAATGAAACAAATTATATATGTTTAGGTAACAGACAAGTTAGAATATCCAAGAATAGATATTAACACCCATTTAATCATTGAAATACTATTATAATTTAGTAATTATAAAAAATTAAATATGTGGGAACCCATTTAATAAAGTGGACAAAATTCATAAAATATTACATAGAAATATTACAAATGAATTACACCAGGGGGCTTCAAATTCTTTTCATAGCTAGTACAAGATTAATTATCCTTATAAACCACTGATTAGAAGTAATTCCTTAACAAATGGTTACTCTTTTAAATTAATTTGTATTAATGTATGAGATTAATATAATTAATATATAGATTTTAAGTTTAATTCATATATTAATATATGGCATTGGAGCATACATCTAAATGTAAAATACTAAAATTGATTCCTCTCATTTGACAAGTGGCCTATGCTAAATATGGAAAGTACTAAAGAGATCAAGATACTTAGAATTTTTAGTTGAATGTATAACTTTGACTATATTATGGAAGTGAAAATTAGGGAAAATTAGGTTTTCTATTTATTTAGGTTTGGAACTTATTCATTATCTATTCTTGGTCAATTTCATAAAATCATGTTAGTATCATCGCTCAATAATAACATGTTCATTAGTACACCATCTACATAGAAGTAGGTCACACTAAATATAATATCACATATATATTTTTTATTGTTATATGGTTGTAATTGTAAACCCTAATGATGAACATAACTCAAATAATAAGTCTCCTTCATCTTGAGACCCTAGGTGTAAAAATAAGTGATTAAAAACTTTCAAAAATGGGTGAAAGTGTAATGATATAAGCTTAACCTAGTCACCTTCATTTAATTATTGACTATTACCTACACATATAATACACTAAGGAAGGAAATAGAGTAACACATAGCTATCCCACTAGTGTGATTGTGAAATTGTGATCCTTCACTATATGTATCGAGATGATGATGTGGCCTTGATCTTTGACATGGATTTATAATGCTTCATATATGGATTGTGACTAACCTTAACAATAAGTTTGAAATTTGGGAAGAATAGCAAAAAAATTATAGGTGTGAAATAGTGCATAAATGTATATCAGATAAGTGTTAAGTCCCTTTTCAATGAAACCTATATTTATCTATACAAGGATCCAATTGAATAATTTATAATTCCACCAACATGATAGACTAATGGGACAACCATAAAGATGGGTTTGATTTTAGAAAATATATATTATTAGGATCAAGATAGTTCCATCTAGGTTAATTAGTATTTTCCATAGGTACTTTCATATCTAGCATAACTAATCTATGTATTAGGTGGACCAAAATGAGAGTTTAGACATGTGTAGGAAGGAAATTTAGTAGGTTTGAAATAGACAGTGACATTATTAAAGGTATATAACAAAAAAATCAAAAGTTTAACTCATAATGTAATATGTGTGAGATAATGGTAGACTTGTAACATATTTGAGTTCTAAATTCATGTGTGAAAAATATGTGTCAATATTGTCATTGTTAAGTACCGATAACTAGGATTTAGTATATAAAAATGCCCTCTATTATTATAGTAATGGAATTACTTGATTAAAATGGTAAAATGTACTTGATTATTTATTAAAAATTATATTTGGTATAAATCTCTAATTGTGTAGGTCACTTGATAGAAAAACATGTGTGTTGGTGAAAACCATATTACCATTGCACCTTGTTAGAGATGGTTATTCCTCACTAAATCATTTGATAAATGTGTCTTTCCTTACTGAACACATGGAGAGTTAGGGTGACTTCATAAAATGTGTGTAATTACACAATATATGAGGATGGATATATGTTCTAAAACCTCATTAATTTCATGAAAATTACATAATGTACTAACCTAAATAATTACGTAGATAAAAATTAGAACCATTAAACTGATTTAGACTACAATGAATGTATGTTTCATGTCTCCATAAATGTATTAATTAATAAAACTATGTATTATAAGTGCATGATATAAATCATGGAACAACTTAATATAAGAATGATAAAAGAGAAAAATAAGACAAAGTGTTAGTTTGACACATAAGGTGAAGGGAAACACACAAGGGGAATAAAATTTCACAATGAATAAAGCCAAGGGTCACATATAAGGAGTACATTAAAAATGTCACAAATAATTGACATAAAATATGTTTCATCATGAAAGGCCAAGGTCCACATATAATATTCATTCATAAAGTACCCTATCATGCAAAGGAGTAACAACATTAATGGAATATAGAACTATTAAACTAGCCTACACCATCCATATATAGTAATGTTACAGCATCGTATAATGGCATATCATGTATCATTGTCTATTAATGAGTAACTTAATACTCATATGTAAAAAATATAGGTAGTTCTACATGTTACATAGGTCATATAATTATATGATGTGATAATAAAATTTGTGGAACAATATTCCCCCACTATCAACATTACCACTAAATAGAAGGAGAACCAACATTTGTATATCTATGTGTAACCTATAAGTTCTACATATCACTAAAATATATTTATATGTGTGTTTTTATGTAAATAATATGTCCTTTGCAAAACATGAGATAAATGACATATGTAAAAAGTGTAATTTATAAATCAATGTCATGTGCAGGTCCTGATTTTGGATTTTTTAATATTTTAATGCTTTTATATTTTTATGATTGTTTTATTTTTTGTATTTTATAAATATTTATAATTTATACAAGTTATTCTCAATATTATTTAAATTCAAATATCATATTTTTCCCTTGATATTATGTAATTGGTTTGTTTATTATTCTATTGATCCCAATTATTCACATTATTTTTTTTGGTTGTCTCTAAAGATTATGGTTTTTGATGGTTAACATCACCATCATCTTGAATCATGATCATTATTTATGTATTTATTTAGTTATAAAATTTAGATATTAATTAGGTGAATGTACTATATAATAATATTGTTTTAATTAATGTCATTCTAATGTAAATGATAATCTATATTTATGATGCATGGCCCATATGCATGTCTTGACAAATTTTGACCCATTGGCTATTGGTAAGGTGATATGTCCAAGGGGTTTGGCCACTATGTTATGATGTAATTATTTGATATCATGTTTCAATTATTTCAATATGAAAATAATCCATATGTAATGATGTATGTTATGATCAATTTTAATGTTATTGTAATATGAGCCCTCCTTGTAAATGGGAATGGTCAATGGCTCTTGTTGAGTATGCTTTATGGCCATTTTCATTGAAGATGGTGACTTTATGAGGCTTGATATATGTTTATATTATTGATGTGGAATTACATTGATAATTATTTCATTATTTCTATTTATAAATATTTTCTTAATGCCTCATAATTATTTGTATCATGTCTGATAATTATATGTTAATTATGGTATGCTTTGCCTTCTTGATGTGAAAGACATACCAAAATTCTATGTATAGTAAATAGTAGTTTGATGATATTCTGATAAATTAAAATATGAAACATTATTCTTGGTGTATCCTAAATATTTTTAGTTGTAATGATGTTAGAGTATTAATATATATCTACACTTTTTTGTACTAAAGTATATGATTTATTATTTGTCCATGTTGAATTTAACATTAGTGTTGCTTATGCCTGGTGTGAGATAGTATTGAAAGTATTTTCAACATTTATGATGTGATCATGATCAATCACTATTTCCTTTATTTTCTCATCGAAATATTGTGTTTGAATATAAGATTTTGATTTTTTTATCTTTATTTTATATGAATCATCTTGATATGGTACAACTCCCACACATGTAAATAGAGTGTGAGATAAGTACTCTTCTGAAGGATTAAATTTTAACATGTGTAATTGACCATATATCATATCTACTAGGTTTACATCTTCATCATTATTATTATAATGATATCTGACTACGCCATAATGATTTTTTAAATCTATTAGTAAATGACTATCGAGAATGGGTTATGGCCATTACTTATTAAATCATGCCTCATGTTATATAGTTTATTTATTTTTTATGACTAGTTCCTAATTATTTAATTTAATTTATTCACCCACCATATATATAATAATATGAGATATTATAAGGGGATATTATGGAGACACAAAAATATTATCTTCCAACCATTATAATGAACGGTCCTTATTAGTATATTGGGTCATTTTGCAATATATTAATGAACCATCATATATTAGTTGTAAATAATAATATCCTTCTTTCATATATTTTATATATGTGTGTAATGTTGATGGTAATGCTTTTATATCATGTATCCATGCCCATTCTAAAATTAAGTTCTAATGTAACATATTAGTCACCAAATGAAAGGTATTAGGTACCATCTTGGGACATAGTGTTACATCTAATGATAATCATCCAATTATTTGATGTCGAGTATTATAAAATCCATTTATGATTTTATATGTATATGTATATGTATCTGTATATATGTATCTATATGTGTATACACACACACACACATACATAATATACATACATATATATAGATACATACATATATATATATATATATATATATATATATATATATATATAGATACATACATACACACACACACACATATATACACATATAGACATATACATATACATACATACATATATACATATATATATATATACATATATATATATATATATACATATATATACAAATATATATATATATACACATACATACATATATATATATATATGCATACATATATATATATACATATATATATATATATATATATATAGATACATACATACATACATATATATATATATATATATATATATATATATATATAAAACTATCCGTACAGATCCCCTAATAATTTTGACAAGGTAGTGTTGTAAATTTTTAATCTAGATCCCCTATCTACCAATACACATTTGACTAATTTTCTTGATACTTTAACATAAATGAATAATGGTAAAAAAGAAATTTATTGTGTGTTTTTTAGGTATGTCTTATTCATAAAAGTGATGAATTTATTATTATCCTTGACTATATTAATAGTGGAAGAAAATGATATAAGTTATATATCAATGGGTATAATTCATTATTTTGATGTTATATATAAGATGTCTTTGTAGTTCATTGATATCTTTAGTAACTTTGACATAGAAATATTAGAATGGGTATTATTTAATTCATCGATGATTTCATACTATTTAGGTTGGTTAACTTGTATTGAATGAGGTAGAGGCAATTGAGAGGAAATTCTAATAAAATTCATTCTAATGCACATGAAGGGGCATCCTACTTCATCTAGTATTGGTGGAATGGATTGAAAAATATACAATAAGTGATGGGAAAATAGTGGGAGACAAATGTAGCTAGTCAAACCTTGAGGTCTTGAGGGATGATGAATATAATGAGCTAGGCATGCCCTTTAGCATAAAGTGGTAATAGTAAGAATGCTATATTGGATTTTATAACAATAGGATTGGAGGAAGGCTTGGGATTGTTTGTTGTTAAATTTATCCTTATTAAAGAATTTCTATTTGATTTTTGTTACCAATTTTCCAAATAAAATATCTTATCCATGTTGAACAAAATGAAAATAAAAATTGCATTACTTATGTTAACCAATAAGTTTAATTCACCCAATCCATGTTTAATGTGTTTTATTATTTAATAATAATAAATTAGGACTAAAAATAAAACCTAAAGACTGAGATATGAAATTGTAGAAGGATAAACACTAAGTGGAAATCTATGGTATTATATTATGTGATATGTTTTTGGTTTACAAATAAATTTTAACCTAATTTGTATCAATAGGTGAGATTAATTTAATTAAAATAAAACTCTGAAATGTTATATAGATATTAATATATAACTTTCAATCAGACATATGAATGTCAAATACTAAAATTGATTCTTATGATTTAAAAAGTGTCATATGATATAAATGAAAATAGTAAAGAGATAAAGATGATTAACTTTTATAATTGGTTGTTTGATTATGACTATATTTGGGAGTAAAAAAATTGAATAAAAAAGCATGTAATTCATTCATATATATAACTAATTAACCTTCTACATTGGGTTAGATTCACAAGATTGAGATAATATCGCCAATAGATACTAACATTATAGTCAATATTGACATGCATGAAAATAAGTAGAATTGATTATATCATCACCTATGACTATATTTTTTTGATCTATGTTTGTGATCCCTATTCCAAATAATGCACATAACTCTCTAAATCAATCTCCTTTTCCTTAAAACCATTTGTGTTTGTGAGGATTAAAATCCTAAAGAAGTGTGGTAAATTTTAATGGGTTGAGTTGAACCCAATAACCTATGTTTGATTCTGAATTGCTACCTATGTATCCAATACTCCAATTAGTGAAATAAATATACACTTATTTCTTTCATATAGTGTTATATTTCTAGTGATTATTCACTAATGTATGTAGTTAATGATATTTCCTAGATACTATATATACTATTTAAAAATAAAAAAATATTACATATTGTTCAAAAATTGTAAGCGTATCACTTGGATTCATAACAAGAAAATTCTAAATCATTATACAGATAAGTTAAAGCATGCATTTTCAAGTATTTAGGACATAGCATATATATATTACATAACTGACAAGTCCATTTTAAATGAGATCTTGAATTTTTATATGTGGATCCAAATAAATAATTTATCAATCCATTGACAGTCTAATATAATGGTTATACCCTAAGGATGGGATTGATTTTAGAAAACATATTTTGTTAGGAGTAGGTTAGTTTCAACTAGATTGGTCATTATTTACTAGTGTTGATAAACATATTTAGTAGAACTAACCTATGTATAAGCGAACTAAATTAATAGTCTATAGATGTTTTTTGATTAATATTTAGTAGGTTTGAAGTATAAAATGTGGTTATAGTAGGTATATAACATCGTAATTAAAGGTTTGACTCATAAGACGTCATGTAAGTGTTATAAAATGGTATATTTTAACCTTGTTTTAATGTTCAAGTCCTATGTAATATATTGATGTCAATCTTGTTCTTTATAGGTAATAATAATCATATATTAGAATCTACATTTAAAAAAATATCAATGATATAAAGATATTATAACCTTCAATATAATAAGGGAAGCCATGTACATGAATTATGGATTGAACTATCCAAAATATTTTTAATCCAAATTCATTTATCTTTAATAAATGGAATAACAAAGTTTTAACAAAGGATATTAATATAAAATAATAATTCCAACTATCATACATACCTTTTAGATAGTAGGTTATCAACATGAAATATAATTAAATATTTTACTCATTAGGTAAAGTATATCTACATCTCTAGAATGAATTAACATAGTAGATTATTGTAATGAAGATAAACTAATGACCTATTATGCAAGAATGTATTATAGATATTCTCTAGCTAACTCCAACTTGGATTGGCCATAATAATCCCAACCATTAATGGTATATTCAGTTATAAATACCCACCCTAAACATCATCTTGGGTGTAGGGAAAAAATTTAAAATATATATCATAAACATGGATATGATAGATAACCTAAGGCTCCTTAGGGTTTCTATATAATAAAAGAAAACATGTATATGATCACACTTTATTATTTATTTCACAACTATTATTGTATTTAACCATCTATTAGAGATAACCAAAAATCCAATGACTAACAAATTTTACATTTATTTAACATTAAACTATAATTTCTTATGAAACTTATTTTCCATCTTTAATAATTATGTAATTTCCCTCTTTGTTTCATACCCTTTATTAATGGTATTACAACCTTACCAATTAGGTCTCATGTTTTACATATTATTAAAAAATATTTATAACCTCCAAACTAACCTTTTTCCTTCTTAAATTGTTTTTTAATTCATGAGTTACAATTTCATATACAGGATAATTCCTCATATTATAATTATGGTATTTACACTAATAACCTTAAAATACCTATCCACTGGTCATACTACATTGTTTAATTTATTCTTATATTGTTCACACTATTATAAGTTTTTTACAACCTTGATAATAACTTATTTATTTAAAGGTCTCTCATGATAATTTCATAGAATAGTTTCACTCAATCGCATCTAATGGATTACAAAGTCTCTTGTAACAAAATATTTTCCACTATTCATAGCCAAAAAATGACCTGCTCTCTATGGTATTATAGACTATTATTTTCCACTATTCATAACCCAAAAATGACCTACTTTCTATGGTATTATAGACTATTATAAGATATTTACTAATTTTATTTTAGTAATGATATTTTAGTTTATGTCTTGATGATGAGTCCATAATATGGCTCACTGTATCTAAGTAGTGACCTCATTTTACTCCTATTTACCCTTCCTTAAAGTTGATTTGGATGTCAATATTAGGAAAAATCATTGATTTACATTATAAAGTGATCTATTTATATTGATTATATTTTGAGAATAATTTTTATCTATTTTTTCAACTAAGATATAACATATACATGTAAAATATGCCAATTTTTCTTGTACATGTCAAATTTAAGTACTAAAATAAGGAGAAGTTGTTTTAGGTAACCAATTTATCTATTAAGGATAAGTTTTGAAGAATTTTTAACTATAAGGAATCCATAATAAAGTTCCATAGACTTATAGCCTAGCTCTGGAAGTCCCTAGTATGGTTTTTAGAGTCACCAGTCTAACTTCATAAGTCACTAAATTGGCTTTGAAAGTCATTAGACTAGATCTAAAGATATCAACTTAGCCCTACATGATTTTTAAAATGGTAACATTATTTTAATATAGATGTGAAGACAATTCAAAATATTTATAATTCATTTTTTTAAAATACTTTAAAGTGCTAAAATAGAGTTTATAGAAATAGCATGTTTATATATAGTAACTTTATTTATTGTGGATTTCAAAATGTGACTATAAATAATTTATTTATATTGAAAACTTAGTATGATTCAAATGGTTATAATGACCAAGGGAATTTAATCTCATTCATGAGAAAAAAAATAGGAAGATCATGCATGAGCCATGATCAAACACTTTCCACCTTTTGTTCCTAAACAAATTGGAAGGATGTTGTTATGAAATAAAAAAGATATTGTTTAGGATTTCATCATTTTATTTTTTTACTCTATATTTGAAAAAACTTGTATAAATGAATTTATTATTAGTAAAGGATAGATTATAAGAAGGTACCCAACCTTGTACATTAACCAATAGGCTAGGTTTAGAGACCAAGTTTAACAATAATCCTAACACAAAATAGAAAAGTAATAAAAATAGCATAAACACACCTCAAAATCAATAAACAGATAACAAAGGGGAACACACAACTAAGTCAATGACCAAGCATGGGTTAGTTGTTTAACTGACCTATCTTAGTGAGATATTTTTAGAATCTGTATAGTGTGTCATCCTCTTCCCCAATAATTTTTTTCATCTTTTTTCAGACCTAGATATGTCTGAGTCATCACACTTTCTCTTTGATAGCAATTTGAGTATCTCCATGATCTACAAGCTTATCAAAACCATGAGATGGTTGTAGTCCATGAGAGTGTTCAAGTTTTAATTTATTTTTTAATTACTTTCTCTAGTATGTACATTCTTTCCTTCATATTCTTGAACTTAGTGCTTATCTCCAAGAGATATGATTTGGTGTATTATATCCCATCATTTTGAATATTGTTTTTTATCTCATCTTTGAATCTCTTTTGGTCCTCTTGAAACCAATGAGGAACTAACTTTTGTAACTCCACATCATTCTCAAATTTCTTGAGTTTGCTATAGTATTTTAATTCTTCCATGGCCTAATTAAAATCCCTTAGAATGTTGCTTTTATAAATTTGGAGATTGTTGTTCATGTTGTCCTCTTCTAGGGATTTATCTTGGATGTTTATTTCATTGAACTTATATTTTAGCATATGGAATCTCTTAGCAACCTCTTCCATATTAATCCTTTCTTCTGCCTCGTTAGGATTGTTACTTTAGTGGGAATTATCTTAAGGTATTTTAATCTTGGTATTTAATTTGTTATTTGTAGTGGCATTGCTTTTCTTATGCTTTGCATTAGGGAGGGTGTTGGGATTATTCTCATTATTTTTGGGGTCAGTTAAAATCAACTTATAATTAGTCAATTTATTCTTATTAGGTTTAGTGGCACTTCTTAAAGTTATTTTTGGGGTTCGTAAAGCTATTTTATTTTCTTTTTTCATGATGACAGGGGTCTAGGGATTCAAGGATTTGAATAATTTATAAATAGTAAAGTTTAAATCTTGGTGCAGGGGTTCTTTCTTCTTCCTAATATTTAATTTAAGGATTGAGCTTTCAATGAAATGGAGGATATAAAAGGGAAACCTAAGTGGGATGGCATGATAGAAATAATTAAAGAAGGGAAAATGAAAATGGTAAACAAGATAAACTCTACCATTGAGGGTAACATACCTCTTGATCTATTCATCTACCTTATCAAAAGGTTTGGGAAGGTCATTCCTATGGAAACCCCTAATATATTCAAGTAGATCTTCATTGTCAATCATATATTTCGAATTATTATTTGTAATCCCTACTATATTTGGTGTTTTTAACTTCTTCCTCTTTAATCCTAGTGACTTGGGTAATGATACCTTTAGTTATTTCAATAGAGATGTTGTTGATCAAAACAATTCTATCATTCTATTACTTTGTAAACTTGTTTGACATATGCTTGTTATAGCCATTGATGTTCTCAATAAAGTTAGTCAATCCTCTAGTTTTGATTATTTCCCATACCTCCAAATATTTTTTGAGATTATTTATGGTCATGGGATTAATTTTTTTCAAATTGCATCTCATCTTATAGTGATTATTAGTCTAATGAAGAATGATCATCGTGATCATTAATATAAAAACTTTAGTTCTCTTTTTGTTAGTCAAAGGTTTGTTCTCCATGTTTTTCCTTGCTTCCCATGTGAGATAATTTTCGTCATTATTGGGATGGTTTTGGTTCATCATTTTTATTTATGTGTAGAAACCTAAGTCTTTTCCATCATTGATGTAATATGAGCCTATTTTTGCTGATGATGGCCTAGAAGTTATTAGATAGTTCATCATCCTTTTCACAAACTTTAATTCAAGTTGTCTTCATTCCCTATTGGTGAAGTAGTCCATGGTTTGATTTAATTCCACGTATGTATGTTTGAATATAACCTCCTAAAAAGTATTGGTAGTGTCAATGATTTCATATATGATGTCAATTATCTAGTTTGATTTGTTGATTTTGTTTAAGTAGTTAATAATGCTTAGAAATTCTCCCTCCACCATAATTTTATTAATATCAAGATCGTTAAAAACTTAGATGTCCTAGAGTGTTATAAGGGCTTATGTCATGTGAATTGTTTGGTGACCCATGCTTCCTTAAAAGGTAGCTTATGTATAACCTTTTTCATTTCTCAAAACACCCCATCCTCTTGACATGCCTCAGTTTCCCTTTGATGATGTGTTAGATTTTACCTTTATCCATGGGGGATTGGGGTGTTTCCTTTTGACCCCTTTCCTTGAATCAACCATAGGGGTCAAATTATTGAAGGAATTAGCCAATTTTTAACACTAGATTACTCTTGATTGGATAATTATTGATTTTCATTCAATTTTATGACCTTCATAGTTTTAGTTATTAAATTGATAATTTTGTTAGCAACTTTACTATGAGAGTTTATCATTTCCATTAATATCCCATGATTTATTTCTTTCCATACTCCCCATAGAAGATGAGGGAAAGAAATGATCCAAAAAAATATGTTATTTATTGGAAAAAGGAGAGTTACAAGATTCCCATAATGCATTTAAAGTATTAGGGTGTGTTTAGCTAAGTTTAGTTTATGTAGAATCATCCCACATATTTTGAAGATAAAAGGGCATTGAAGAATGAGGTGTATAAAATCCTCAGTGTCTACTTCACAAAGGAATCATTTGTCAACTATAGTCAATCCTCTCATGGTCATATTGTTAAGGGTGAGGATCTTGTTTTGTAGATAGAGCCATAGGAAAATATTGATTTTTGGAATCAGATCTTTGTCCCACACTTTTGACCAAAGAATAGCTTTTATAGTTTGGGGAATAATCTAGGTGCAATGAGAGTGCACTTCATAGTCTATACTAGGTGAATCACTCTAAGATATCTTATTTTATTTGTATAAATTGGTGACATGGATACTTTGGATAATAATTTTTGAGTTTGAGATAATTATTCTATTTTTATCTCTAATATTTTCAATTTGAAGGTTTTTCTATTTTATTCTACCATTCTAAACCTGTATGTAATCATGCATAATCACTGCATAATGAAATTAGATTTGATATCTAATCTAGTGCCATGGTTTTATATTTTTTAAATTTTAATTTTGAGTTTAGGTATCCTCCCAAAATTTGATGTAGTGTCATTTAATATTTTCCAATTATGCCATTTTCTAATAATTTACTTATTCTTGACAAAAAATTTCCATATGGAGGATCCATTAACAAATCGTTCTCACTTATATATCAATAACAACCTTATTCTCCATGTAATTATCTATAAATATGGATATACAAGAGTTAGATTATTTTATGAAAATCTAACACATATTTGCCATAAGGGCACTATTCATCAAGTTTAGTTTTCTAATTCCAAGGTCACCTTGATGTTTAAGGAGGTTGAATTGGTCCCAAATAACCAAAGGCATTCTTTATTTGGTTTTAGTTCCCATCCATAGAAAACATTTCATAATTTTGTCAAATTTATCCTTAATGATGGCTGGCATTTTGAAGATGGACATGATATAGATTGGGAGACTTTAGAATATGCTTTTTGACTATTATTAATTTTCCTACTTGAGACAAGGTAGCTCTTTTCCAACCTATGAAGCTTTTGTGGAATATTTCTATCAATGGGCTCCAAATGTGATAGTCATTTTCCTAGTGAAGAGAGACATCCCCATGTGGTTAGAGGGAAGGGATCTATTTGTGCAACCCAAAATTCTAATTATTTTATTTTGTTTGAATAAATGGGTGTTGATGAATAATATATAACTCTTATTAAAGATCACCTTTGTTTAGGAGACTTCCTCATAGACAATCAACATTTTATTTAACTCTTTTGATTATATGATAGAGGTAGTGGATAGAAATATGGTATCATCAAAAAATTATTGATGTAAAGAAGGGGGATCCCAATGGCTGATTTGAATCCTTTGATTATTCCTCTTTTTTGAGCTTTAATTGAATTTCTACTAAGAGAATCTACAATCAATATGAATATGAAGGGGAATAGGGGGTTACCTTACCAAATGTCTCATTTTATAGCATCCTATAGGAGAACTATTAACTATAATAGAGAACATGGTCATTAATAAGTTGTGAAATATTAGTAACATAATATGTTTATTAAAATTGAACTTGTCAAAAACCAAGTCCAAATAATCATAGTTAACTCTGTCGAAGGTCTTACTCATGCCAAGTTTGAAGATCATTATAGTTTCTTTATTGTTTTCCATTAAGTGCATCATTTCATGGATAACCATGACTCCATATTAGACATGTATTTATTTAAAAAATACACCTTGATTAGTGTTGATGATTTTATTCATCAGGGTTTGAAGATGAATGGTGAGGATCCTAGTGAATATCTTGTATAGTGAATTACACAAACTAAAAGGATGGAAATATTTTAGAGTTGTGATGAAATTTTTATTAGGGATTAAGGATATGAAATTATTATTAAATTATCTTAGAATTTTACCTGAAGAGAAGAAATCATCCATAGTTCTGATCAATTAGACCTTGATTATTTCCAAGAAATTATGGAAAAAGGTGATGGGGAAGCCATCTGGACTAGGGGACTTATCTTTGTTGAGTAGAAATTTATAGTGCTCACATCATATTTTGAGATGAATTTCATTATATTATCATTTTACTAAAGGGAAATAATCATTGGGACCATATATAATTAGTCAGTATCATTAGTTATATTAACTTTATTATTTTCTAGAAATATATTTTTAAAGTACATAAAAATTCTTTTATTTGGGAGGATTCAAAATAAAACATCCCATCTTCGTAAGTGATTTTATTGATCTAGCTATGAATTAAATGCTTAATGGTGGAAAATTAAAATAAATTTATGTTATGGTCACCTTCTTTTACCTGTGTTGTTTTTGATTTGAGTCTCCAAAAAGTTTCTTCACGGGCCATAAGATTATGGTAGTCACATAAAAGGATTTTTTATTTTAATCTAAATTATTAAATCATTCCATTTGTATATATATCATGTTTCAGATATTTAAGGTCATTCATAATGATATTCTTTTGATATAAGATGTTTTAAAAAATGTCTTGATTCCATATTTTGATGTTTTTTTAACATTTTTGTTTTTTTGAGCAAGTTTCAACATAGCACTACTTTGAGTATCAACTCTCTACCATTCCTTGACCCTATCCTTAATTTCATGGTGTGAAAACCACATATGTCAAATATGAATGGATTTTTATCTTTTTTAAATTTTTTGTCTATATTAAGTACCAAAGGCTTATGGTCAGACCCAATGCAAGGTAGCAATGATAGACAAAAATATTGAATAAGAAGCTAGTTGATAAAAATAAGAGCTCAATTAAGCCTAACCTAGATTAATTTATTTCCATGATGGTTATTAGACTAGGTGTAGGGTGAACCTCTTAGGTCCATATTAGTGAGACTATTATGTATTATAAATTTAACTAGATCTTCCATGCTTTCCATGAAGGATTGATTGCCACCTTATTTTTATAGATTTAGTGAATTGTCAAAGTATCAATCTAAAATCAATTTGATTTATTTATAGATGGATCTAAAAGTATTGAGCTCATTCCACATTATTTTTTATTATAATGAGAATTAGGAGTGTATACATTTAATATAATCCAAGTGTTACCATAATTTCTTTCAATGAATAGAATGGCTAGATGTTAAGAGCTCCTTAGAATCAGTTTTCCTTCTAACTCTTTGTCATCCTAGTACATTGAAACTCCCCCAGAAGCACTAGTTTCAATAATAGAGGCCACTTTTTCTCCTTTCCACACTTTATGTATTATTTCTTCTATTGTGTTCTCTTTCATCTTTGTCTCTTTGATATTTCATTTATTAGGAAGGTTATTCCTTTGAAGCTCTCTAAGGGTCCTTTCCTTGTTATTTTTGTTTATTCCCCTAATGATCCATATTATTAGTTTCATTTCATTGTATTATGGGTGGTTTATAAAGTATATCTTGGATTTTAGCTTATTTATAATCCACTACTTCATGATTAGTCTTTTTGGTTTTAGAATTGGTCCTATTTAAGATTCCCCTTTTAGTTGATTAACCTACATTTGGTTTCCTTTAAATTTTTTGGTTTGTATAGTTGTACCAGCCTATTTCTTTATATATTTTCTTAGAATTTATGAGGACACTACTACTTTAATTCGAAGAAGTGTGTCTAAATTGATTTTTTATTATTCAACTTCATGTGATTGTCCATTTTGAATATGACTGGTGCTTTCCTCTTGTTTAAATTTTTCATAACCAATTATAGTGTTTGGGGATTTTTAATCTTCTACTTAATCCATTTCAAATTGTTTGAGATAATGAGACTTATTTATACTAATGATAGGATCTTGAAAAACAAAAAAATATGATTTCTTGAAATCTTATTATCTCATTCACCATAAGGAATGGCTCTGATATTTATTCAGTTTCTTTGTTTTTATTCATTTAGAAATGGTGGGTGTGTCTATTTTAGTTTTTATTTATTATCCCACGTGTTTTTTTTTTCATTTGAAACTAGTGATATTTTATTTTTTTCCCCTAGAGAATAATTTGTATTTGGGTTCCTCTATTTCATTCCATTATTTATGAGAACATTTGAATTCTCTAAATCATGTTCTTTGAGTAGATTATTTAGGTCAATTTATTTTTGTCATGATGTAGGGATATTTTCTTCTAAAGTAGATGATTGTGGGTATTTGATATCTTTTATTGTCCAAATTTGCATGTCTTTTCTAAATTCATAGATCTTTCCCTTTTTGACAAAATTAGGGTAGTCTCTAGTTGAGTGTCCAAATTTTTTACATCCATTGTATTTTAGAGTAGAGTGTTCATATTCAATTTTTTGGATCCATACTCCACTTGATGAGTCCATAAAAATGGATATGGGTAGATCTTGATCCATGTGGGCATTGACACATAATCTTGCATGAATCATATGACTTCTATTTATTGTGGTAGAGTCAAAGGATATTATGTATCTCATGGTTTTATTAATATTAATGAATTCATTATTTCAATAGATGAGGAGGAAATCATTGATCATAGAGGAGATTTATATATGTCTCTTTCATATCCATATTTTATAATCCAATTTTATGAAAGTATCTATGTTAGGGTGAAATCTAAAGAACTTTTTGACAAGGACATTTGTCATTTTGGCTAAGCATTCAACTTTTATTATGTTAGGGATGGATATCTAAAATAATTTTGAATCCTTGGATATTTTGAGCTCTTGAATAAAATGGATCTCTGCATATCCTCCCACTTTTCATTTTAGTTTTACCCCCCAAGATAGGTTCACTTCTCAATTTACAAAGGGCCTTGATCCCAACATTTGACTGACCAAATTCATTATCTTTATTTTCTTGTGTTTCTAAATGTCATTCACTTATTAATCTAATTAATCCCCTAGGATACCAATCTCCAAAGGTTGGCCCACTTTTGCATCTATGTTTCTTTCCCTTCCTCCCTTCACTAAAAAATTTGAATTATCCTTTCTCTTACTTGTTCTACTACTCTGCTATTACATCTTTCTCCCTAGATTAAACTTCTATAAATGTTATAATATATAGAGAATGTCTTTTACTGATATAATAGTAGAGAATTTAGGTTTTAATAGTTTGAATTAGAATGGTATAATTTTTAGTATCTTATTATAAGTAAGAATTCCATATTAATGAGAAATAAATGAATCTTTTCCAAGATTAAGAGTATTTTAATCCCATTCTAAGGAGAGTAAATGGCCCACTCATTCCAAGGAAGAAAGATTAATTGATATTTATATATTTATTATGAATTGTTATTTATTTTGAGTTTATCCTCAAAATTTTATACAAATTAATATTTTATATGATTAGCTTGTAGGGTTGTGTGATTCTATTTATATTCATTAAATTACTTTCAAAATTTACATCCTAAGAATTTACTTTCTAATAATTTTAATTCTAAATAGACTTACATTTTAAGTTTCTCCTAAGTGTTTATTTCCTCTACTTCTAATAATCCAAATTCTGACCATTTTCAAAACATCAATATATCTCCCATTCATGCAATTTAATTTCAATAAAACAAGATTTTAGTGTGCTTTACATTATAAAAATTTCAATTCAAGAAAACTGTGTGTTTTGTTTAAAAATCAATTAGATTTGAGTTGAATCCAAGCAAGTATATATTTATTTCAGTAGAATAGATGATCCAAAATCATGCCCAAAACAAAGATTGTTGGTCATAACCTTTGCATATCTTATTACATATAACCTTTAGACATTGCCCAAATTAACATGACATATATAGCTAAATCAAGAAGACACAAAAACCTTCATTATCTTTGGTGCCATTATCAAGGATTTTACATGTTTTAATAGGGTATAACAATTTAAAGCTAAGATTTGATTATGAAGTACTTCACATGAGAAAAAATAAATTTATGAATAAAGAAAGAGATTTAAAAGGAATATACATTCCTAAAAACTCCAAAAAAGACACCACAAGATTCAATAACTCATAACAAAAGAGTGGGATATAAGAAATTCTAAAAAAAGCTACTTGAGAACTTCACACCCTTAAATAAGAATCACCATTCCCATATTTTGAACATTGGAATAAACCCCTAAAAGTAGGTATATCTTTTTAGAGAAAGAAATGTAGTGTAAATGAAATTTTAATTAAAAAAATTATACATAATCTCAATCAAGTATTCTTCAAATGAACTCATACCACTAAAAGGACTTGTTGACTTATTTCTACCTGTCATTAGAAAGTGTCAACCTATGCACATGAGCACTTGAGTTTAGCCTTGGTAACCTTATTATGTATTTTGAAGTGTTAGGGTAGTTAAAAGAGGGTTCACTTGTCATCAAGTCAAAGTCAACATGTTTAAGTGGTATACCTATGTCAAGAAGAGTCATGATGGTCATCTTATCACCATTTTTGTCCTTGTATCAATTGTTAATTTTATTTTAGATATGTATAAGAGTCCATAACAAGTCTTGACATGATATTAATGATATAAAATCACTCATATTGAAGATGACTCAAATTTTACAACTCATGTCCTATTGTGAATCCATCTAAACATCTTGATAACCTACAATATATGGAAAATTTAGTGGATTAGAGCTAGTATATAAATAATTTGATGACCTTGATTAAAGCCTTGGCATGTTTTAAAGTCTTTTATCAAAAATATTAAGGTAAATTATAATTGATATTTCACTTTAGATCATGCATAATTGCCTTTAAATGGTATTCACCCCATGTTAATAGTATTATTTTGACCCCTAAGACATTATTAGACAATTATCAAAGGTAAGATACATTAAAAGGGTCTCATTATCACCTTATTTTGATGATAAAGTGGTTTCAGATGCAAAAGGGTATTTTTTTTAGAAGTCAAATGATTTTATTCATAATTAAGGGGGAACACACATATGAAATAATGACTCTTAACCTTCCCTCAACCACATTCATTATTTTGAATAGATTTTTAAATCCTCATTTGCCTCTTCCTACCCACTAATAGAATTTCAAGATACGAAGCTTGAGAAAATGTAGCAAAGTAATGTTTTGTATGTGTTTTCAGGCTTGTACGGACCCATATAGTATGGTCATGGTCATAAACTATTTTTAATCCTCATGTGGAACTCATTACAAGAATAAAATAAGAGAATCCATGAGTTTCAGAGATAAAAGAGGTCAAAAATCATCCCCTTCTCTCCATCACTCTTCTTGGTAGCCTTGGATAACCATTAAGGGTTCTATATGGTATGGACAAAGGAAAGAGAATGAGGACGTAGGTTTTTGGGTAGAGGATGGGGAATTATTTTTATTCTATTTAATGGAATTATTTATTAGTTTGGTTTCCCCTCCTTTATGAACAATAGTTAAGAAGGTTAAGGACTCACCGTGTCTTCTCCATCGAGGTAGGGTTTAGGTTTGCTTCAATTTCTCATTTTGTGAGCATGATAATAGAGTAAAGGAGAGTTAAGTAGCTTATTAGTGGAATATACAACTCTAATACACCATATTTAGACCCCACTTGGAATGTGTGAGCTTATATGAGAAAGAAACCTCCATGTTGTCATAAGTTATATGTTACAAGCAGTTATTTCTTGATGTTACAGAGCCTTTAATGCATGGATATAGAAGTGAATATTGGTTTAATGAGATTATGGATTTATTAGAACCATTAAAGTCTTACTTTCCTCCTTAGAATAATGGATTCATCAATGAACCTTCAGCTCTTTCAATATCTTATCTTGAAGTAGGGCTACCTATTTAGTTTGACCTCCATTGTAAGTGTGGGTTGAGTGTTTCATTGTTGACAGTTATTAAATATAATTATAACACTATAGAACATGTGGAGGTGTTACAAACATTTAGAGGATATATTCTCTTAGATGGAACAAGCCTCATTATGCATTTAAAAACCAATAAATCAATAACTAGTTCCAATGCTTTCATAGACCCTTTTAACAATGTGTAATGTATATTATAATTGTTTAAGGCCTTTGAAAAAAATTAGGTTTTACTTTATCCCTAAATATGATTTATTAACCATATCTAAGTTCTTTAGTTTGTAAAATACATGGATAGGGGTGTTTAGGGTACCAATATATGGTCTTGAATAAAGAGTAACATTGCAAATGATATCCCTCAAAATCATATGCTATGTAATGGCATTATCAAGATATTTCCACCCCATAGTAGTATTTGATTTCAAAACTTAGAACTTCATAGCACTATATAACCACCACCTATAGTTTTAATCCCCATGCCCAAGATTAAGGCATGGAAGTAAGGTAACATATTTCACAATGCCATGGAAGGTCAATGTGGCTATGAGAAGAAGAAAACTCAGTCATGTTTAGGCACATGGTTGAATGTCAATGACAAATTTTAGGAAGTCAAGTTCAATCTTAACCTTAAATGAGTTTTCCAAGACCATCACATATAGCTAGGCCTATAGGATACAATAAAGGGTCATATGTTTATGCATATTACTACATTAAGAGGGTGATTGGGATTTAAGATAGGTGAACCAGGTTCCTAACATGGTGTAGAAACCTTCCTCTTGCTTATGGACCTATGGAAGGACTCTATTAGTACTCAAACATCTAGACCACCAACTATAGGACTAAAAGAAATCTACCTCAAAATTTGGGAGTGAAGTAATATATACATGAAGGAGAGAATTGAATAATATGGGAAAAACATAGAGGCCATGTTTTTTAAAGGCAAAGGAATATTGAAAGGATAGGTGAATAAGATGGCTCAGGAAGTGGACTTAGGCATATATAATGAGATAAGTACAAACAAGTTTCCCTAGTCAGTTAGGGTGTCTAAATTTTTGAATGATAGTGGAAAATATGCAAGGATAACCCCATGATGATTTATGGCATCCATATTATTTAGGATATCTAAAGGTAGAATCAAATTTGAGACAGCTACCTAGTCTTGATTGAACATCCATGACACACAGGCCTATGTGTATGACTGTAGAAGTGTGTTTTGAGAATAGAGTTAGGGGATACCCAATTAAAGAGGTTTTATAAAATTATGAGAGCACATTAAATAATCCCCAAAAATTTACTAGTAGTGAGGAAAATAGAGAACAAACCACTCATGTCTCTAGAACCAACTGATCCAAACACTCAAAGTAGGCTCAAGGTAGTCATGGTAGACCTATAAGAGAGAAAGATATATATGGTATTTTGAATAGCTAATGATAAATTCAAAAGGTTTAAGTTATATGTGTAAGGGTGATAATATAAATTTAAATTCATCAATGCATCTATAGGTGTTGTAATGTCTCAAGGCTCAATTTAGGCCTATAAGGCATAAATCCTTCCTTAAGCCTCAATACCCCAAATTCCTCCTTGTGACATATTCAAGATCCCCATGGTGTACCTAAGGTTATTAATATGTGTATGATGATGATATAGGTCCTGAGGAATGTGTTTTAGATATAGGAAGGTATAGGAATGGTCAATTTGGCCTAATTAACCCTCTCAAAATCTATCAGCCTAGTCTATAATTTTGATATGCCAATTCAAATGTTAATATAATACATGGAAATGTGAGTGGGACCCATTGTTATTGATGGGTATTTAGTTACCCATATTTACTTATTATCTAGGGTATAGAGAGTTGCATTCAAGGTCTCAACTCTATGAGTGGTCCATAATACTGTCACCATACCAAAATGCTTACTCAACACATAAAAGATAATAAATATAACCCATATCTCACTAGAAAATGTGTATGGGAAAAAAATATTTTAGTTATTTTTGGGAGGGTCTATGGGCTCAACACCCATGCCACTAAGTTTATAATCTAATTCCTATACTCTTTGAACCATCATTAAGATGGTAGGACACTAAAACCCTTCCTAAACCTTAATAATGACTTGATGAAATAACTTTAGTCTCAAATGCATTAAAATGAGGTAGTTGAGTCTTTAAATGGTCATGATGGTCTTCTTAGGTCTCATAGTCACCTAATTGAGCCACTGGTTGGCATTTGTAAAGTGTATGGTGTATGGATTAGGCTTAAAGAGGAATGCTATAAAATTATGTGCAATAAATTGATGAAGGTCTAAATAATTTTCATAAGTATGAAGATATAAAGATATTAAGATGTCAATAAGACTACATATTGACAACCTATAGGGGTTTTTACATCTAATGACACCCAAAAACATGCCTAAGTACTTGGTTAGATAACTATGTATACATGAAGAGGAAGAAGGTGGTTTAACCAATCTAACACAAGTGACCTAAGGGATCTATGGGGTATTTTACATACTCCAAGAAGTGTCCAAACTCTTTTATGACTCCATTTGAAGGCAAAACATAAAAACACTATCATTAGGTATATTACCCTAATACCCTTATCAAAGCATTACTACTTGGAGACTATATTCAAAAGATAAGAAAGAGGTGAATGGGACTTAAAACTAACATGGAAGTGTTTATCAAGGAGTTTTAAATGTACAAGTAGTATTAGTTTTTAAAGGAGAACTCATAATCAACCAATTTTAGCCTAACATTGCCTTAAGATTGCATAAAATGAAAAATAATCACCCGAGGAACACTTTCTTATGATTATAACTATATGAATGATATACATGGAATATTTAGCATATGTGGAATGTTTAGTGGTCTTGTCTACTAAAATTTAGTTGCATTATTTCTTAGGTTGAGGGCCTAACCTTTATGAAATATTGTTAAGAGTCTAAACCTCTCTAAAACCCTAATTAACTCCTGATGGGAATGATCTTGAGAAATTTTCACTCAAATGAATTGAATTGGATTGGGAGACACATAAAACATATTATTAACTCTAATAAGTTACAACTCATGGCATTTATTTGTACAGACAACTGTACAGATGTTTAAGAACCCTATTTATTAAAATATTTAGTGATAAATCTAAGTTACAAAATTATATGAATAATTTTAGATAATTTAATAAGATAGTATTAAGTGTATTACAACATTTTATATCAAAAAATACTCTTAATTTATCTTGTAAGTTATTCTATAGGCCTAAACTAATGAGGCAGTCTAGAAGTGTTAGAAAGAGGTGACCTAGTCACTTAAATGAGCAAGAGTTGTATGTGTGCATTATTTAAAAGGGAAATATCATAGCATGAGATGAATTTTTAGACCTAAAACATGCTCACTAAACTATTTTTAAGTTTTTAATAGAGTCTCATGGCCATCCAAGTAACTAACACTGAGTGACTAAGCCTAGTTTCCTATTAGGCCTATATGGTCAACTAATGGAGATGCTAATTGGTGTGGAGGGTTAATAAGAGAGTTAATTTAGGGTTATAAACATACTATTAACTGATTAATGGACGTGATAAATCACATTTCATAACCATTATGTATGATGGGGTAGGTTTCAAGCCTTATTGACATGTAAGATAGAGGTAGGATACTTAATGCTTCATGGAGACTAAGATGGACCACATTTATATGTTTGTAACTTCAAAAAGGAGATATATTTAAACATGTTGGCATGATCACACTTTTAATGGGGTAAAAAAAAATTGAAGGAGCTCCACTATACCATTTCCTATGCCATACTCTCATTGAAGCCATTCATGAAGTCAAACCAACACATATGAAAAGTTATGGATCTATTACTAGTCTTTACTCATGGTTATAACTAATTTTTTAATGTATGAGGATTATTATGGACTCTTCTCTACACTCCCACACTATATTATTCCTCTCTTTCCTTCCATTATTCTATAAATTAAGTATGAAATTTTATTGTATGCATACCTTAGTTGGGTATGAAGAAACTCTACCCAAATTATACCTTGTAAGCCTTTGAAATAATATAAGGACTGGTTCATATTCTTTATGTTATCTAATTTCTTTACATACTTGTTTATTTTCATAACTGCTGAGTTTTATCTTCCTTTATAGGTCCTTATTCTCACCTAGTTGCTAGGATATTGATCTAAATAGGTCATGTGGTGTGTGATAGTGTTAGTGATTAGGATTGAAGTGTAATATGATTAGAAGTGTCTTAAATCACAAATTTCTTTCATCACCCTTAATTTTCATCCACTTAACATATACTTCATGTGGATTATTAATGCTTAAGAATATATAGGAGAGAGTGATCCAATCACTAGTCCTTGTCTAATTCACAAGTGTTAATGAAGTGTTAGTTAGAGTGGAACAACATTACTAGTGCATTATCTCCCTTAGGTTAGGTTTTATTTCATGCATCTATTTATACCTTTTCATTATTAAGTTAGTAGGTTTTAGGATATATCCATAGATTATGCATCAAGGGAGCTATCCTAAAAAAGTAGAGGTTCACCTCATCAACTAGGCTACCAATACCCGAAGGTGATCCCATTGTATCAATTGGATGAGGCACGTTTGAAACATATCTTCTTAAAGGTTGAAATATAGAATGATAATATTTTATGGAATGCCTAGTGGTACTAGGATTTAATCAATTTTAAGAACTACTTGTAGCATTTGGTGACCTCAAGGAGCTTCAATCACTCTAGTGGTAGATTTGTAGTAAAATTTCATGCCAAAAGTGTTCATAAAGTCTTCATCAAGAAGTAAAGAATCTAAGTTTGTTGAATTATCCTTGGATTTTTTATAAGATAAATAGGTACCCTAGGTCTAATCCTAATATTATAGCCCCTAATTATCCTAATATTTCACAACAAAGGAATTTTCTAACCCCTACACCTCTAATGGTTAGGCCTAGAAACTAAGATTTTGTTCCCTTTAATTGTGTTAACCTTATAAACCTGAACTAATTTGATGATATCCCTACTAATTTGCTTAATATCCTTCCATAATTTATAGAATAAAAATCTACCACTCTTTTTGAAGACATTGCATACATACCTAACCTTTCTTATGTATATAATGTAAATCAATAAAACGTAGCAATAAGGCTATTAGCTACTTCATTAAGAGGTAAGGCACTTCAATGATATAGAGGTTTAACACCTAAATATATCAACACTTGGTATGATTTTATGGAAGACCTATGAAATAATTTTAAAGATAAAAGTGACCACTTATCTTTAGTAAAACAACTAACCACAATAAAGAGGTTTCCCTAAGAGTTTATGGTTTAATTTAACTATAGGTCTTAGAAAACATGGGATAAGATCCTAAATATATTCAAACCCACTATTAACTATGCCCTTTTATACTATTTCAGATCCCTCAGTTATGATGTAACAGTCATGATAGAGTCCATGGGAGGGAACACATTAATTATTGCCTATGAAGTGGTAATAAGGGAAAAACATTGTCTAATAAAAGTACGTAAACTTACCTAAAACAACCTCATGCCATTATTCCTAGAGATACAACCTACTATGCCTAATATTTCTCCCCTAAAAATACTAACCAACCATGAATAGGTAGATTCTAATTAGGTAGATATATTGGGTAAAATTGAAAGACTGCTCAAGGCATAAAGTTGCATCAACTTCCACCTCATAGACCCTACCAAGCAAATTATCAAAATCCATATCAACCTTATCATTTTAAAAGGCCTCCATATCAACCTAATCCTCAAGGTTAAAGGTAGATCACTCAAGAAAGTCCCTATAATAATTTCAATCCCAATTCTACTAGCACTTCTAGAGTACTAGTTCTAAATCAAAATAACTATGTTCAAGAAGGCCAATGGTATACACAATTAGGGAAGTATCATGAGATGTTAGTTAATCTAGGTGGATATGTTTTTCAAACTTTTATTATGCACCAAAATCAAGTTCTTCCTACGCAAGACAGTCAACCTCCTACACAACATAAATAAGGCCCTTTTAAATAACATGAAGAGACACCCTTCATGACTCAATCTTAAATGTCAAATCAAAAGGGAATGAGTGGGAGTAGTAAATAGTCAGATAATAATTTTATCAACTTCCAATAAGGAAAAACACTTTTTAAAAATGTTTAGTCAATTATCTTGGGGGTGTAACCAAGGTAGATAGCCCTATTGTAACCCATACAAAAGTTAAAAGGAGATAAGTGGGTGGGGACTTAGAATTTGGTAGAATAACTCCTCCATCATCTCAACCATATAAAGATGATTTTAGACAAAATGTATCTCCTAAGACTCCACCAATTTATAAGCTTCAAGATGGTAATGGGTAGAATTATAAAGGTCCATTCATACCTTAGGTCACTCAAGACCTAAATAGTACTATTAATCCTAAGTTGCAATCAAGGGCTGCTATCTCTCATATCAGTATTATAGAATATATGAATAAGGATCATGTCACTATACCAATGTGGGACACATTTATTATTATGGGATAAAAACATATCCTCCAAGAAGATTTGTCCAGACTTAACATCTTGGACAAGCAGGCCAAAAAATTGGGTGTAGTCCTAACCAACACCAATCATCCTAATGAGCCCCAACCAACTAATATAAACAAAACCCCTCATTTATATCTTTTTGTATTCATAATAGACTCCTTAGTACATTAATATATGATATATATTGTGGCTAGTAAATTTGTCATGCCTAAGTATATAACAGACAAGTTGGGGTTAATATATGATTCCTATATCTAAGGGAGTCCTAAAACTAGATGGGTCCCCTTATAATATGTTTGGTATACTCAAGTATATAAAAATATTCCTAGCTACTTGTCCTAATTATGAAATATCCTAAGATGTTGTGGTATTTTATCTTCCTAATTATTTTTTCTTGTGATTGTCTAAGGATTTCACCACCAAGATAGGATGTTATCTCTCTTCTGACTTCTCTTATATGGTATTTAGGACTAAATATGGAATAAATTTGACCATAAGGTCTAAGCATATCTCTAGGTTCCATTTATATTTTTACATTTTTAATTTGTCCAATGTTAACTACATCATCATAAATGAAGATGAACACCCTAGTGATTAGGATCTAGTTGAACCACTTGAAAGCATATCAAAATTCATAATGAGTGTGGGTTAGATAAACATGGTTATGATCCATATAAGATCATTGAAGAAACATTCTTGGGGATATACTATATGTATGAGGAGGAGGCTATCATACCAACCCTTACTAACCCAAGACAAGAAACTGATGGAGTGTGGACTTTGTATATACACATAATATTTTTTGAAAAAATTATTGATTATTGACACTTCATATCTTGTATGAACTTGTTGAGTCTCAATCTCTCTATGTGTATGCCTTAAGGGCTGCACAAAGAAATGGGTGGCCAAACCAATGGTACTTCATAAGATTGTTGTTCCTTTGCCACTTTCCATCCACACTCTAGTCTCCTAAAAACCTTAAACCATAAGCTTATTCTTCTATTTCTTATCCATTCTAGTCATTATCATGTTTTATTCCCTCATTTATTACCTTATTATCCTTTTGACCTAATTGATACACTAGGTTGACCTCATCAACCTAGTGTATTTTGGAGAAACTTTATCTATTTTTGTTTATTAGCATATTGGCTGACCTAACACAAACTTTAGGCATTAGCCTAGAAATGTACTAGGTCAACATGGTCAACCTAGTTTAGCCACCATGCCCAAAAGTTTATAGGAAAGTTACTAATATATATACAAGGACATTTACCACCATTTCATAAGAACAAAATAAGAAAGAAAATAAGTATGAATAAATTTTTGCTTATTAACCATTCTATTTGAGGAATAAGGCTTTAGGGTTTAATACTTTATTTGGAGCTCTAATCTTGTCTTGTGGAGTAGTATTTTAGATTCTTAGGTAGTTTGTGTAGCTTAGAGATGATTTATCTTGGTTATCCTTACAAACACAACAAGATCTTGTGAATCACCTTGGTAAAGGGAGAGATTGAGGCTAGATAAGTTTGTCTTTAAATGTAAGTATTCCTAACTTTATTTATCCTTTCTAAGAGTAGATAAAAAATGTAGTATGTATTCTTTTCTTCCATGTATTAGGATTGTATATACATTAATGTGAGTATATGCCTCCTATACATGTTTAGTTTAGTAGTTATTTATTTATTTTGTTTTAACCCCCGCTTTGTTCCATAAGCTTTGGTGTACACTATATTAGTTTACTTTTCTTATTATTAGAATAGTTTAATCTCTTATTTATTATTATAAGTGAAATATCAAATCATAGGACTCTTTTAGGACTATTGTGTGATTGAGTTAGACTGGAAGATTTGGAACCCTTCCTAGCATATGTTGTGATAAGTGATCCCCTAATCAAGTCTAGTGGATCCCCATATTGGTCATGAATTCTCTTAACAAGTGTATACCCAATCAAAAGTGTAGGTGTGATCTATCTTATCTGATCTAGGATTAACTAATGAACATCATGTAATTTTGATTACATACATTTTGGTGAACCTAATGTGAAACTAACCATTATAGGATTTATTTCATCTTTACTTCAAAAAATTTATTCTTTTTTTCATCATTTCTATCATATATTTTAACACATTGGTTCTATTCTATCAACCCAGTTATTTTTCTTTGTGCATAATATTAGGCAACTAGATCAATCAACTTGATCTGGTATAAATTTTCAACACTTTTTAATCTTCCAGTTTCACCCACTAGGTTGATCAAGTTGACCTATTACATTTTTAACCACTTTATAGTAGGATTTTTTACAACCTAATTGATCAACTTGACCAATTACAGATTCTAGTTTTCTAGATTTTCAGATTAACAACTAGCTCAACCTAGTGCATTTTCAAACTTTCAATTATATCAACTAGATCAACCAGGTCAACCTAGTGCATTTTCAACTCTTTTTCAAATTCTGTATCAAGTTTATGTATTACTTGCTTGACCAACTTGACCTAGTTTGTAATATTTTGATAGTTTTCTCCAAGGTTCTAGATAAGAAATCACCTCTATTTTCATGTTGAATTATCAAGGTCAGTGTTCTATAATATGTATATTTACTTTTCTATACTTTCTTTTCAAGTTTGTAGTCTGTAAAACTACATGTACATAGCCAACTAGATGGACCTGGTCAACCTCATTTTGTATTCTATGTGTTGTCTTAAAAAAATAGGTCAACCTAGTCGACCTAGTAGTTTTTCTAGACCCGATCAATAATATTACTACCTCAACCCTACTGACCTAGTTTTGTGTATCATGCATATAGTGTTCTCACTATACCTAGTTTTAAAGCTGTAATTTAACTTGTATACTAATCACATCATTTTAATTAAGAGTTATTTTATTAACCACTTCATTTCACTATTTATATTTTTTGCACACATGGCCAAATCACATATCATACATAACTATTTTAACATTTGACTACCCAGGTTAACCTACTTAGATTTCATCACCAAGGGGGAAGCTAACTGGATGTTCTGGTGAAGTATAAAACATGGTTCATGGTATATTTTGTCTAAGCACACAACATCAATTTAATTGACTTTATTTTTAATTTTAGCATTTAATTTCATAGTTCAACTAAAAATTATCTTATTTCATTTCACAAATTTGTCAATTAGCTATTTCTTTTACTTTTTGTTCACTGTACTAGCTAGACCTGATCGACCTAACACATTTTTTAGCCCCTGTACATTATACTAGGCCAACCTAGCTGACCTAACACTATTTACAGGCTTTCTTCTCTTTTTTATTAGTCTCTATTATCTATACTAGGTCAATCTTATCGACCCTATGTAGTTTTATAATCCCTATTTTTGCACTAGGTCAACCAAGTTATCCTAGCTTTGTGTTAGTCATTTTTTATTCCTTTTATTTCTCATCTTTCCTTATCCCCCTTTCATCATGAACTTTCTATTTGGTGATAATATTGAATTTTAGTCAACATACATGCTGGAAGTTACCAATCCTAATAGGATATCTCATAGAAAAAGTACGGTTCCTTTCGATAATGCTAGTAATGTTCATATTGTAACCCATAAAACAATCTTTGGGAATCCTCATACTTATTTGTAGTAAAACCCTCCTTATCTCTTAGATGATTATCTTGAGTTAGATTATACTCCTAAAAGCTTTTATTTATCACAAAATTACATCAACATAAAGGGAATGATCCTTTTACCACCTACATTCTCATTAGCTATCAAGTCAAAGAACCTCATTCTCCTAATTCCACTTTATAAACTAGATTTGGGGGTACCTATTTATTTTCTTCTCAACCTCTTCTATCAGTATTGACTCCTTATTATGCAATGTCATCTTCTTCCTTAACTTATTTTGCCTCTATGCCTAGTATCTCAACTAACATTATTAGTTCTACATCTAGTGGGCCTCTTATAAGGTCCACTATCATTAATCCTACCAATAGTTCATTGTTTGATACCCAAGGCACTCATGATTCTAATTCTTCTTCCTCTCAACCATTTACTATTCCATCTTTTTCTTGACAAGAAATTTTTTTCACTAGTACCTCAAATTATCATAGCTCTTCTCAATCTCATGTCAACACTAATAGTGGTACCCAATCCATTAATACTAACACAAATGCCAATACTAATTATTATAATAACACTAATAAAACTCATCAACTATTACTACAAACTCTTGATTGAATGAACACATCCAAATATCATAATATGTATCAAATAGTTTGAATGAGAAACCACATTCTTCATCTTCATTATAATCCTTAACCAATGACTTACGGTACACATAACCAAAGTGTTCTTCCTCCCCCTCTTTGAGATTCTCAGGGAAATCTTATTCCTCAACCTCCATTAATCAACAAAGTCATCAAACATCAACAAAATTAATATATTACTACTCAAATTGCTAACATTGACATTGGAGGTATAATACCTACAATATCTTATAATGGATCAACTAATACTACCATTCATATCAAGACATTTAGAAATATTTATAAATATTGGGTAATATTAAACTCCTTTACTACTACAAAAATTATTACCAAAACCCTCACTAGTGATGCCTTGGATTGTTATAATCAACTTAAATCTCATTCCATTACCAGTTTGTAAGATTTAGTGAATGCTTTAGTAAAAAAATTCCAAACTAATGATCTTCCTGAAAATACTTTGGCCCATTTCATCAATTGAAAATAAAATGGAAATAAAACTTCCCAAGCCTTTGTTAAATGAATGAATACTTTGTCAAAAAAATGTGAACATAACCTGGCTGATGATAATCTCTTTCATCTCTTTACCAATTTTCTTTATCCTAAATTACAATATCAAGCTCATACCCTTTCTCCACATACCTTGGAAGAGGCCATTGACCAATCCAAATGACAATATTTCCTTATAAATCAATTCAATCCACCCCAACCTTCCACATGCCTCATTTATTACTTAAAAATAAAAACCACAATATTACCAATGATGGTGTTACCAATTCATATAATACCATTCACAATGTTCAAGCTATCATTTTTAACCCTTCTTGGAAACTAATTTTTTCTCAAAAATATACTAATCCTCATTTATATTCAATAAATAAAATTAATTTTCATAAACCTCTTTCCTTAGCTAAAGTTCTTAAGCATATACCTAGGCCTCTGCCTTGAGAGATTGACCATACTTGTCTTATGAAAACCTAGTATGATCCTAGCATGTTTTGTTGGTTTCATGTTAGTTGGGGTCACTCTGATGAAACTCGTAGAAAACTTCATAATTTATCTATGGAATTTCTTATTGGACCTACTTTTGATCATGATTCTATCACTCACAAATGTCAACAATCTTATGAGATTAATCTCAAGGACTACAAAATTGATGATAAATCTCAAGCTTTAAATCAAGTAAATACTCATTTAGCTATATATAAAGATGCTTTACCTAATCATCAAGGTATTTAATAAAATAAAGACAAGCCCACTCCTTCTACCAATAATTTATAAAGTCTTTTCAAACCAACTTCTAAAGAAAATGTGGTTAGCATGAGTAATATATGAAGGGTGGTGGCATTCATTGATTCTCAATCTATCTACACCCTGCCTCCTTCTAAGACATACCATGTTAGTGAAGATTCTTCTCCAAATCATTTTAATTAGATGGGGTAAGAAGATTTGATAACCTTTGATGATGGTCTAATTTATGATTCTCCCTTAGATAACACATCCCATTTTATTTATACCATTATTCCATCATAGTAGGGTCAATCCCTTAGATTGATGAGGCATTGGAAACAATTCATATTTAGCTTCATAGAGATTTATCTGATGTCTTGGATAATGTGCATGGATAAATTTACTAGTATTTATGAGCACATGAATGGTGATTTCTCATTTATATTTGGATTGGACATGTGATCCAATATTATTTCTATCTTTGATTATATTATTTGCTTTTATAATTAGGCTTGATAAATTTCCTTCTTCCATTTTTTTGGATTTTGATGATTAGTCATTTTCTATTTTTAGACATTTCCCAACTTGACTTAGTATGTAGTGTACTTTTGATTGATCATATTTTTCCAAGTCCTTTTTTTTTGCCTGTTTCAGTTTTAACCATCCATGTGTAATCCATAATGCTATAAAATAAACCACATCACATATATTTCATATAGCATATACAACAAATATATGTGCTACAAATAAATATATCCAAGGCATCTATAGCCTCAATACAATGAAATTAATTAGATATTAACATAGAATGTTTTTATATTTCATAGAATAAGAAAATATGAGAGATTCATAGTGATAATTGATAGTAGAATAAAATACTAGATAATATAGCAAAGCCACTTCGAGGGGGAAACCTCCACAATAATGCACTATTAGCAAAATACTTCACACATGATTCTTAAAGACTAACCACTACCTTATATATATAGTCTACTTATCCAAGGTTATTCCATAGGCTGACCTATCTAAGAACATAGAAAAATGTAACAAGTAAATAAAAGAGGTATGTAATCCCATTTTAGCCACACATATCCCTAGACACACCAATGGTTAAGGGATAACAAGCCCTTCCCCTTCAAAACAATGTTATCCTTAACATTGTGGTAAGTATAGATGTTATTGCATAAATGCTTCATCCACCCAAGTGGCATCTTTAAATGGTAAATTCTTCCATTTGATCAAGTATTTTGTAATTGCTCTAGAACAAAGTTTTTTGGTGTGACATTAAAGGATCACCTCAGGATCAATAATAACTTTACCTAATTCATTCAATTTTGGTAATTATATTTGAATGGTAACTCTATGTCTAATGACTTTCTTCAGGCATGATACATGAAATACTATATGTATGTGAGTGGATGAAAGAAAATCTAACTTGTAGGCCACATTGCCAATTTTTTACAAGATCTGATAAGGTCCATAATACTTAAGGAACAACTTGTTATCCTTTTCTTATTACTTCAATGAAAATAATTTGCATGGCTATGAGTAAATACCCAATCACCAATGCCAAAATTCCTCTCACTTCTATGTTGATCTACTTGTTGCTTCATGTGATTATGGGCCATAGCTAAATTTTCATGCAAACTTGCAAGGACCTCATATTGATGGTGAATATGTTCTTCAACTGCATGAACCTTAGGATGGACCTTCAAGGTGGAAGTTATGGATGGAGGATGGTATTCATATAGTGCCATAAAAGGAGACATTTTAGAATAACTATGAATAGAAGTATTATACCACCATTCAACAAGTGGCATCTAATGAGCCCATTTATCCTATTTATCAGAAATAAAACACCAGAGATATCCCTCCAAACATTTGTTGACTACCTCAGTTTATCCATCATATTGAGGATGATAGAATGAAATATGAACCAGTTGAGTGCCTAAACATGTAAATAACTCAGTCCAAAAATTACTAGTAAAAATAGGATCTTTATCATAGACAATGATCTTAGGATTCCCATGTAATTTTTGAACTATATCAAGAAAATTAGAAGCTACTGTACTAGAAAAAAATGGCTAGGATAATGAACAAAAATGAGCATACTTACTAAGATGATCTATAATAACCGTGATAATATTTTGACCATCAGATCTTTGTAACCCTATAATGGAATCCATAGAGACCTCTTCCCAACACTGGCTAGGGATAAATAAAGGTTGTATAATACCTAGAGTTTTGATGGTTTTACCTTTGTTTTTTTGATATATCATATATTTAGCCACATATTTTCGGACATCCCCCTTGAGACCTTCCCAAAATAAATCTTACTCGATCCTGTGATAGGTTTTCAAAAATATTGAATGACCCCCAATTAGAGTTTCATGAAGTTATCGAAGGATTTTTTTGTTCAAGAAGAGAATTCTTAAATAGGTACAATCTATTTTTGTACCAAAGTGCATTACCTTTCCATGTGAAATTTTCAAATCCATCTAAATGCTACCAAAGATTTTGAATCACATCACGAGTAGTATTATCATGTTCTAATTCTGATCATGTTTCCTCTATCTAATCTACCTACAAAATGGTTATGGCACATAGAAATGCCTCAACTGATTCATCATTTTTGGATAGTGCATCTACCACCACATTATCCTTGCCTTTTTTTAGACCATTTTAAAATCATAGCCTAGAATCTTACTTACCCATTTATATTATTATTTAGATGACAACCTTTGTTCTAAAAAATATTTAAGGCTATCATGATCAATTTTTACCTTAAAGTGATGATCCATCAAATAAGGTCTCCACTATTTGACTACATAAAAATGGCCATCATTTCCTTATCATAAATGGGCTTGTGCTAATTTTTACCCTTGATTTGATAACTTTCAAATGATAGTGGTCTGCCTTCTAGCATGATTACAACACCCATACCATACCCAAATACATCAAATTCAACCATAAAATTCTTAGAAAAATTAGTAGTGGCCAATAATGGAGTAGTGCACATAGCTAATTTTAATTTTGTTCAAATTCCTAGGTAGCTACATCAGTTCACTAAAAGGAGTCTTCATTTAACAAAGAGGTAAATGGGGTTATAATACTACTATAATTTTTGACAAATCTATGGTAATAACCAATAAGTCCTAAAAATCCCTGAAGTTCCTTAAGTGTCTTAGGAATTGGCTAGTCTACCATTACTTGGATTCTTTTAGGATCCACTTTCACTCCTTCATAAGATACTAAATGACCCAAATATTCAATATCACCAGCCCCAAAAGTACATTTGGAAGGTTTGGCATATAATTTATTTTGCTTTAAAATCGAGAGTACCTATTTCACATGTTGTAAATGGTCTACCCAATTTTTACTATAAATGAAGATATCATCAAAGAATACCAAAACAAATTTTCCTCAAAAATTGCTTTAAAATAGTAATCATGAAACACTAAAAAGTAGATGGTGCATTTTTTAGGCCAAAAGGCATAACCAAAAACTCATAATGGCCCTCATGAGTCCTAAAAGTAGTTTTGGGTATGTCTTCATCATGGATCCTAATTTAAAGATACCCAAAACATAGATCTAACTTAGTAAAATAAAGAGCACTACTTAATTCATCTTGAAAATCATCAATGACAAGAATTACAAACTTCTCTTTGATAGTGTACTTGTTGAGTTCTCTATAGTCAGGGCACATCCTCTAAGTGTCATCTTTCTTTCTGACCATGACAACTGGTAATGAGTATTTTCTTTGGCTATGGTGAATGATTCTTGTATCCAAAATCTCTTGTACCATCTTTCCAATCTCACTTTTTTGGGCATAGGGATACCTATATGGCATGATGTTGGGTGGTGTAATATAAATAATAAGTGTGATGGAATGATCATGACTGTAGTTATATGGAAGTCCATTTGGCATGTCTACAAAAATAATAGAATGAGAATCAATTATTTTTTATAGACAAGAGGTGGAGATGGCTGAGTTGGTTGTACTTCCATATAAAACAAGTGGGCTATAAATACCTCAACACCCTTATAGAGAATATTTGTTATTTTATGGGAGATAAAAAGTTGGGGAGATTTATATTTTAATCCTCTTACCTCAAATGTCCTTTATTTCAAATGAAAATGCATGAATAATTCTTGAAAATTCATCTCAATAGTGCCCAAAGTGGTGAGCCACTAGACTCACAGAACAATATCAACTCCACCCATCATAATAGAAAACATAGGAGAATCTAATAAGTATTCTCCCATGCCCAACTTAATACTATGACATTTTCTTGAATAGATGGAAATACCACCCTTTGTAATCATAACCTAAAATTTTGGAGCTAGATAAATGAAACAATTCAAATGAGCAACCAACTTACTATGGATGAAATTGTGTGTGCTCCTAGTATCAATCAAGATATTGACCTTCTATTTCTTAAGGAAACCCATAAAATTAAGATTTTAGGGAGTACTAATACCTTACAATGCATGACATGAAATAGTAGATTGAGAGTCTTCTGATTCTTCCTCAAGAACTTCTGCATCTCCATCATATACTTCTACATCCTCTTCATCATCATTGGCACCTTAAATGTAAAATGACTTCTTCTTACCACAATGATGGTATTTGATCCATTTTATATCACAAACATAACAGAACCCTTTGGATCACTTCTCAATTTGTCATTGTCTTAATCTAGTGGGTTGTGGAAATGATGTTGCTAGAATGTTGTGATCATGACCAGTAGTGAAATTTTTCCTTTTGACCATCTCCTTTTCTTTTATCATGCATGATTTAAGAATATATTATGGGATAAACATTCAAACTTTGTATTGGATTCTATCTTTGATACCACCCAAAAATATATCTATCAAATTTTTCTTAGTGATCTTTTCCACCCTTAAAGAGAGATTCTAAAATTGATGAATATAATCCTTCACAAGTCTTGTTTGCTAGATCTTGGATAATTGGCTAAAATAGTTCTCAATGATATTATTCTGATAATGAGATGTCATCTCATTAATAAAAATATTCCATGTAACAGGAACACCATTTTTTTCTTTTGAGCACATAACCAATGACACCAAATGAATTTCTTAGGGTCCATATACAAGGATGCCACCATAACCATTTGAGAACTAGGGGTTTGATACAAATCAAATAAACTATCAATTTGGTTAATGCAAGTGATAGGATCCTTACCATCAAACTTACACATGTCCACTTTTGGAAACATTAGTTTCATACCAGTATGGGAGTTGTTGAGAGGAGGCTTTGAATGCTAAAATGGGGGATTGTTAGGCTAAAATTGAGATGTGAGGGCAACCAATTACATAGTGATATGATAAAATATAATATGAACTCCATTAATCTCTTTGTGCATCTATAAAACATTAGATTGGACTAAAACAAAGTTATTATGCCTCACCAAGTTTTTTATGTCCTCTTGAAGCTGAGAAATCATCAAATCTAAAGATCCAAATTCTATGTCATCGATAAAAGGAGTCTTAGGAGTCTTTGGTTTTCTTCCTAAGTTTAAGGATCTTCCATAAACAAACCCTAAGAGGGTTTTGACAACCCAAAAAAATGTATTAATAGAATACACCATGGTGATTGTCTCACTGAGATGAATCTAATGACTGTAAGTGTGTAAGGGGAAAAATAATTCTATTCTTTTTTTAAATAGTTTTTTTTCAAAAAAGCATTTCAAGAAATACTACACTGATGAAACAATTAATTCTTACTAAAATTCATATTATGTTTTTTTGCTTTCACTACTCCCAAAAACCATGGCTCACCAAATCTAAAAAAAAATGCCATAATAAACTTGGCCAAATTGAAGCTCTGATACCACTTGTAATGAAATTACTTAGATATTCACACAAAATGATTTTATATTTCATAGAATAAGAAAATATGAGAGATTCATAGTGATAATTGATAGGTGAATAAAATATTGGATAATATATCAAAGCCACTTCAAGGGGGCAACCTCCACAACAATGCACAATTAGCAAAATACTTTACAAATGATGCTTAAAGACTAATTACTACCTCCTATATATAGTTTACTTAGCCAAGGTTATTCCATAGGATGACCTATCTAAGAACAAAGAGAAATGTAACAAGTAAATAAAAAAGGTATATAAGCCCAAGTTGGCCACACATATCCCTAGACACACCAATGGTTAAGGGAATAATACTCAACCATAGTGAACAAACATAATCATCATAAAGATGACATACACAACCAACACCAATAAGCAAAAATGATACATCATATATATATATATATATATATATATATATACATATACATATATATATAAATATATATATATATACATATACATATATATAAATATAAATATATATATATATATACATATACATATATATAAATATATATACATATATATAAATATATATATATATATATATATATATATATATATATATATGATGTATCATTTTAGCTTATTGGTGTTGGTTGTGTATGTCATCTTTATGATGATTATGTTTGTTCACTATGGTTGAGTATTATTATATATATATCAAGAGTTTGATAAACCATATACAATCATATACAATACCTTAGCACTAGGGTTGAGCTCCATCATGTCTATCTTATGGCCTAGTCATGCTTCTTACTAAGGACAAAGTCTAACTCATTTGAATGGTATGCTATAATGAGGTAGTATAAGATCTAAATCCATCTACCTATCCCTATAGACATGTTATTTACACCTATGCCTTTACCAACTTAGTCTAGGTCATAGCATGTGCCTGTATCAACTGGGTCTATATTTCCATAGATGCCTACATCATCTATGTCACTATCTCTAGATGTGTATCTCTATCATCAACTAGGACCTACCATGCCTTCCTCTCCCTTACACACATCTTTGTTGGTGGTTATACCTTCTCTCAATATCCATATCTACCTTGTGGATTTTCTTGTTAGTTTAAACCATCTCACTTGAGCTGGGGTAGATGGTACACTCATATCCTCTAATGTCATGGGATTTTATGGTTATAGTATTTTCTAGGACATTATGGATCACTACCATAATTAGGGACCCCCATATCTCCTCCTCATCATCAGGGACACTTAAAAAATCATACGAAATGGATATTAGATCATTATCGTATGTAATAATATCTATCTATCTACCAAATAGTAGCTTAATAAATAATTCAACCATATTCATACCTAGTTGTTTCTTAGATCCTATAGTCTCACCCTCTTTATGACCACCTTACACAATCTACCTATCTATGTGGCCTCTTAGTACCTCCCTTATATGTTGGGAAATATAAAACAACACACCTATTCTGATCCCACTTGTTAGGATCTTGCTCCTCAGAAAGAGCACAATATGATTACCAAATACAAGAAATTAAACATGTGGAACTATATAGAAGTAATAAGTAACTAAAATTCACAAATGACACAGAATATGAGAGACAATACACTATCTTGTATTCAATACTCATCCAGAAAGAAAATACAATAAAGAAGATGCCACTTCTTCTCCACACCTCTCAGAAGCTTCCCACACCTCAAGTGTTCAGTAATTTTCTTCAAGAGTTCACTCTCCTACCAAAAATGGTCCCAACACACAACTCACACACAGAATTGGTGTTCACCTCCAACTAGTCAGTAATAACCCTGCCAGTACACAAGTACTCAAAGTACTTCAAGTAGATCTCCCATAAGCTTGCAACAACCTGCAACTCAATAGACCATACTTACACATGTGGATCTTCAAACGTGGCCTTGCACAACTGCTGACCAAGATCCTACAACTAGAAGAAATCTTTTTCCTGCCTTAATTACAATACATGGCAATGGGTCTATAAATAGATCCCAAACTTAAACAATAACTTAGACTCTTAATCTAGACACACAACTCAAGACTCAAAATAGCCTTTACATGCAAACACTCAGTTCAATGAACTAACTGTCTATACAATAAATAGTTCTAAAATCACCATAGGTGACTGACATCGGTCCCTATCTGCCTGGTGCTGACTGACGTCGGTTGACTCCCTACCGATGCTAGTTGCCTTCTATATTCATCATGATCGATGTCGGTTATACTGTCGATGCCGGTGTCTCTAGAACTTTAGCAACCTCCTCCATGTTTGCATAGTTGAAGCTTTTAGCTCCACAACCTAACAATCTCCCACTTGGAGATAAATAGCTATAACTATACATGTACCTGTACATCATCTAGTTTGTTCCCTTGGCTTTGTATCCCTCTTCAAAATCACTCTTGAAGACCAACCACCATAAATCTTGTGGTGCACTTCTATCATCCAGATCACCTGCCACATTCGCATCTACAAACCATGTAGAAAATAACTTGACCCTGCATAGCATGTCGACTTGCTGTTGGTCCCTCTAAGAATCCACTAAACTGCCATCCAGTGCTTCTTTCCTGAATTGGCTCCAAACTTGTGACAACTCACACTACTTGGGAAAACTCAATTCTAGTACATACCATGCACTTAACCTCATTATGTGAATCAAGACCCTATTCTGTGAACTGTCCAACCATCAGCGTGCTAACCGGTCTCACACAATCATCCTAAAACAAAGTCAACCTATGACCTTCCATGTCCCTAAAACACACTCATGCCAAAGAATCTTGTTGCTCCTAGATTCCTAATGACACACCTCTGAACTAGCTTTACCTTTAGTTCAACAACTCCCTATATATGTAACCCTACAACAAGCACATCATACAATAACAGGATAATGTAGCTAATATTATCCAACCTAGTAAAGAGAAACACAATGATCAAACCTCCATTATCATGTAGCTTATTCAAGACCATATACCCTGGCCTTCTATCTCACATGTCCATTCCTACTCTTCTTTATCCTGAACATCCATTCATCTCTCAGTGCTTTCTTCTAGCTAGCAACTCCACCCAAAACTCCTATTTGGTTCTCCTCCAAGGAATCACATCCTTCATCCATGCCAAGCTCCCACTATTTCCTAGATCTACCTGCTCTAATTCTTTAACAACTTCTTGGTTACTTACCATCAGTGAGCAACAAGTAGTGTAAAGAAGGGAAATGATGAATTTGAGGCTTACTTACCCTTTAAGTCCTCCATATGGGTGCTTGAGACTCCTTGACAGCTTGTTGTCCACCCAAAATTTGTCTCAGTGACCGATGCCGGTCACATCTCAGTCTGCACCTGACTGACGTCAGTTCCATGTGACTGCCTTATCACTGACGTCAGTTCCCCCTAATTGATGCCAGTGTTTATCTGTCCCTGAGTCACTGACATCGAGCTGCACATGGCCGACATTGGTCCCTGTCTGGATGCTGACATCAATTTTCTTACCGACATCAGTCTCTGTGTTTTTCTTGTGAGAAATGGCATCTACCTATGAGCTCCTTTTGGATCAAACCCTTGTCTAAATCAACCTTGCTCTGCTCAAAATTCTTTAGCCCTTTACACTGATCTCTGTTTGTCACCTTCTCCTTGAAAACCAAGACTTTCCTATTCTTGTCACGAACATCGAATTCCTCAAGAAATGTCACTTTCTTCTTTTGCATACAGAAATCTCGATTCATGCTTTTTAAATCCGAAAGCATACCCTTTGACTCAAGAACATGCATCTCCTTCCTATTTATGTGCCTAAGCCTATTAAGCCACATCTTTGAATCTACAACTGAAGTAGATAACCCAGAAAGAGAATCAATAATACAAGTAGATAAATAAAGCATGCCTACTTTCTTACCTCTTGCTACAACAAGTGCCCCCTTGGTAACCTTCCCAGAGTCCACTGTGAGAGTTATTGTGCAACCCTCATCACCCAAACTTCTTAAAACAATCAAATTCTACTCTAGAACTAGGATATGCATGACCTCCTTCAACACCCATGTGTTACCTGTCTACAATTTCAGCTTCACTTTCCCTTTGCCAACCATCTGACAAGGCTTACCATCCCCTAAACAAATTTCTCCAAAGTCTCCCTGGACATACTCATGAAAAAATTCCCTATTTGGGGATGCATGAAAAGAGGCACCAGAATCTAAAACCCAAGATTCTACTTTATCCAAAGAA
>JARHVA010004038.1:267500-332500 GCA_037957365.1 Torreya grandis
CCCAGGTTATAAGTTTGGAGTTGGGATAACTTAGGTTGACTACATACTTAGAAGGGATCCAAGTTAGTTATACTATAAGCTATAAAAATTGATTGATTATTTAATCCCTTAAAATATCCTTTGACAAATTTTAATTAGCTATCCCCACTTCTAGTTTATATCGATGATGGGTTGGTTATTTCCATCATGCCTCAAAATGGTGATTGTATCTTTTATTGGTGTTATGTAATTGTGTTGTGATGTCCATTGGTTTATAATCCAACCTGATCAAAACTCCCTCCTTGACTATGGTTTCCAAAACTACCATCTAGCTAATGGTTGGGGTGGTAAGGGTCAGCGATGGTTGGGTTTATCAGGCTAGTTGGGAGGGTTTATCCAATTTAGTTACTTAATTCTCCATGCTTGGAAAATCTTAAAAACATGTAAAGTAACTAGTAATGAGTTAATCTATGTTATTTATAGATTTTTACTTAGTTATTAATGTGTAATGTTATTTTATTCATAAACATGGTTAATATGTTATCTTGATTCAGTATTGGTTAATTATGTTAGTGTCATGTGATATGCTATCATATGTTGTTAATGAAATATAGAAGTAATGGAATACAAGATTGTATGTGGCTTATATGGTAAGATGATGAAGTGGTTTATGTTTCTGAATGCAATTCATTTTATATGCTAAGTTATTGAATGTTAGATAGTTCTCTTTCCTACTAGTAAAGTATTATGTTGACATTATTAACATAGAATTATTTCTATTTTGATATCAAAGTAGTTATACTTGGAATTTCAAATGATAGCCCTATGATTGGATAGGGATCCTTAGACAATAAGAGTACAAGCTTATCATGTTGAATATGAGGTAAAAATTTTGGAGTTCACTTATATTTATAAACTCAATTGATTAGCTATACTTGGATTTTTATCATGGATTGATAGCTGATTGTCACTAATAATTCTATAGTAGTATGTCGCATTGTTATCATCATTAAGGTAAGGGATGGTAAATTATTTTTATTCACACTTTAATGTGGCTATTACTTCTTTCGTATCCTTATAGATGTTTTATATGTATTCATATATTTGTGCAAGCAAATCAATTAATTATTTTGGTGTTTTAGCCATACTTGAGTATGTTAGCTTGGATTATTAGCAAGATGAAATATGAACTTGTATGGCGGTCATTTAGGAGTTATTATTTATGTTTCATTTATACACATGGTAATTACTCTTTCTATATCATGAGTATATGGAACATTTTTTTGTTGGGTTTAACCCGTGTATGGATCATAGATAACTCTATGGATGTTTCATCTTGCATAGTCTATGTGATACATATGAACAATTATAGATAAGTTTGTTGTCATGCTTATATAGAAAGCATAAATAAAATATTTCTTGCATACTTGGGACTTGTCAAACTACATACATAGATATGTATGTTGTTATTAATTAGTTATTTTGTTTATTAGTTCTTATATTTTGTAGTTCAGTTAATCACACTATTGTAGAAAGTAAAAATTTGGATTTTGATTTTTTATTAGAGGCTACCTATTATGACAGTAAATATATGCAAAGGATGGAATAAATTATTAGCTTAAGGAAGAAGAAGTAACCCTTAACTATTTGAATGATGAATTCCCTTTTTTTTAGATGCTTATATAAGCAAAGTGGTTGAAAATGTATGTGTTAGATATCACTTTTGTATGGTGGGTATGCATATTGTTTTATTTACTCATTGTCTGTAATTTTCATGATTAGTGGACATAGATGTTGGTGTGATCTTCAGTAGGTGTAATTAATTATGTGGAAACCTGATGTTTATATGGTTTGTAAACTAGTTCATTTTGAACATGTCGTATGCATATTTTGTATTCATTCTTTTGATAAATACATTACCCAACCTATTGGAAAATACTTGAAATGATAATAAATGAAATAGTATTCATTATTTACCAAAATCCTTAGTTTTAAGAGAGAATATGTCTCAATTATTAATTTTTTGTAATAAATTACTGATTATATGTGTGGTAGGAAATGTTAATGTGAGCGTGAAAGTTGAATTTGCTAATAGGATTTAATTACTTAAAATAAATGTTTGATTGAATATATCTTATGTTATGAGACTATACATTCCTTGCAAGTTATTTTGTCTATATTAATTCCTCTTTCAAATATTGTATCATATTGGCTATTTTCCAATATTGGATCACTTATATCAATTTCATGAATGGTTGCCACTATATCATTAGCAGTTAGATGATGAAATTAATCTTGATCATATAATCATCTATTTTTTTAGATCGTGGAAATCATACTTATTAATTAAATGTGTGTGAACTTAAAAATGAATGTGTGGGTAATAATGTAATGGCCTTTAGGTCATGAGCAAGTGTCAATCTGGATCAGTAGCACATAGATATTTACCTATGGTACATTTAATTATTCCATTATTGATTGTGATCACTTCTATGAATAATTTTATTTATATTATATGCTTAATAGACTATCATAATATACATGTATTCAAATTGATGTTGGTTATTATTTATTTTTAACATGCTGATATTTATATGATTGTTAGCTATGATAATGTTATATATGTTCGCATTATCATGGATTTTTTATGACCCAATGATGAAAAAGAATAAACTTTATATTTACACATACATGAGTACACTAAGTGAGTATTTATTGATTTAGAAAGTGAGGTTTTGGTCCCTCATGCATCCTAAAGCATGCTCTGATATTGAATTCTATTTATTTTTGTTTCAAGGCACATATTTCAAATCATGAAATGATCAATTTTCAAGTTATTGAATATATGGGTGAAGCATGAGGTCAAGGATTTTCATATAAAAATATTTATCTAATATAACATACTTGATGATATGGTGGAAGAATATCCTATGGGGGGCAAGGAATGAAAAGAGGTAGATGTCAATATTAGGGGAGGTGTTTTTATACTAGATAAAATGTCTAAATTTTATTAGCTATGTTCATTACAAATAAGGACAAAAGATTAAATAATATCAAATAATTTATGAAAATAGTAACTTAAAAAATGAAAAAGTACATAACAGTGTAGTAATTATGAGGATCACACAACAAGAACTTAAATGTGAATTTTAGTAGAACGTAATAAAGGGAAGAATAGATCCAAAGGATAATATAACATAAAGGAGTGTAATGGAGACATATTTAAAGTTAATTTAAAATCCATAAGATGATATAAATAAAGATAATAATTAAAAATTATGGATTACCATGATGCACTACATAATTTTTTTAGTAGAAATAAAGGATATATATGAATATGTGGGGGGAAATTTAGATAGTAAGGAAGGTGAAGACTAAGATGAGGTATAGATATAATAAATGTATTATTTATAAGGATATGGAAAAAATATCAAAGATCTTATCCATATTTACTATCAAAGGTGTATTACCATTACTAAATACCACACAAGAACACATCCAAGAATATATATGGTATGTGATAAGTGAATCCTAGTGTGAAATGTTTAAATGGGAGACTATGCATGGGGATTCTATCACCATGTTTATATTTAATTCTATGAAGGATTAAAAAAAATATATCCATTATGATTCATGAAGGAGAAAATATTTGAGAATGATCAATGTAAGGTAGGATTTGCATCATAAGTAATGAAAATAAATTCATGATTAGTCATTTCTTTGAGTAAAATTTGTAGTCATCTCTTAACTTGGATAAATAATTTGGATTTATGAATTATTTTTAGAAATTATAAGATGTGTAGATGGAAAAAATGAATGAAGTGAAATATTTTAATATGACTAGGGAATGTTTTAGTTTGAAGTGGTTGAAAACTGTATAAATTTGGAGATAAAAAATAGTGAAAAAAAGGTGGAAAATATATAGAGAATAAATATAAATTATTATTATTATTATTATTATTATTATTATTATTATTATTATTATTATTATTTCTGTTTAGATGAAGTAGAAATTTTAGTGAAAAAATAAGAAAATATAATAACTATTTGTGATTACTAGAATAACATGTAATTTTTACAAATCATTTATTTAAATTTAATATCTTGGGGCCTCTTGTTAAAGAATGTTATTGAACTAATGAGGTTCATAATGTTTTAGGAAATATGGAGATTAAACTATGTGAAGGCACATCACCAATGTAGAATAGGTCATATATAATGAATCCAAATATCCATGCCAAATAAAAATAAGATATCAACAATCTATTAACAACATATATGATTTATCTAGTGGAGGAACTCAAATAGGTAAGTCTAATGGTGATTAAAATTAAAAAATATGGATGAATGAGGGTATAATTGGACTACCACATGTTAAATAATTCACCCACTTAATATCCTATTCCTACAACATTCACATAAAAATTAATATAGGGAGTGGCTAGATGTAACATTTCCATATTCACAAATGGATTTTCAGGATATCACCAAGTGAAAATTATGGAGGAAGATAATGTAAAGACAAAATATTTAATTAAATAGGTTTTTTAATATGATGTGATTCATTGTGTATTAAATAGTGCATCAATTATTTTATTTAATATTCTAATATAATAATATTAGGACTTCATTCACAAATTTATCTAGGCATACCTTGATAATTAGGTAATTTATGGACTTGCAAGAGATCATTATGTAAATTAAAACTTAATGTTTGAATATTGTAGGTAAATTTATATATTATTAAATTTTAATAAATTTATGTTTTTTTTACTATTCAAAACTTTACTTTTACATTCTATATATAAGGAAGGCATGTTAATAGATCCAACCAAGATAGTTTTTATTTTACAGGTCTAAGCTTCATGCACATAAATACACGTGAATTATTTTTATGGACAATATGGAAATTAATGAAAGTTTATTTATAAATATAGACATAATATAGGGTTTTTAGATATTTCATTAGAAAATGTGCTTCATTTGTGTAGACATATACCTAATAAATGTTGTTTCACATTTCAAAGGATAAAATTGACAATGTACCTATATTAACAATCCAAATTTAAAAAAAAAATTCCTTGACATTTAGGTGAATTTGAATAGATTTTGAGGTAGTATTTGTACACATTAGTGAAGGTAATAAGTATCATCCCATTTATTTTTTAAGTAGAGAGTTCTCCAAAACTAAAAAAAGTATAATATGACCTAGCGAGAAATGCTAATAATAATACATGCATTACATACTTTTAATAAATATATTTTATAAAAGTATATTTATTTTATTCACTAAAAATTAGACAATTTCTTTTTTATCAAATTGTGTTTAATAAGTTTTATTTTCATTGGTGGTAAAGTAGGTAATAATAAACACAATACCAATCCATTTGTTTTATATTGAGATATGTTAAGTTGTGTATTATATTGTAAATGAGATTCATGATGTGTAACATTTCCATATAGAAATTAAACTATAATAGATCATTAATATAATTTTCTTTATAACATTAGGATAAGACCCATGTAATTTATTGTCAAGTAAAAGAAACATATTATAGTCAAGGTTGCATTGTATCAAATAATTTGGGAAAATTTATATAAAATGAGAAAATATGAAGTAATTGATAACCATGTGATGGAAGATGAATATATTGAATGAATTTCAAGAGGACAATACATAGGTGAAGAAACAATTCACAATATATTATTAGTAGTTTATTACTCATAATCATTATATAAATATGAAAATGAACATGCACATAATGTGATATATGTCAGAGGATTTGAAAATCCATAATACATACTGAAATTATTTAATTTTCTTATTCATGTAGTAACCATATAAATTGAAAATGAATTATAAGGTCCAAATAACGCTCATGTGATATGTTTTGGTGCACATTATATCATAACAACCATTAACTATCTTACATGATGGGTTGATGTTATACCAATCAAGGATTGTATAACAACTACTATAACTATATTTTTATTGAGAAACATAATTAAAATGTATGATTGAACACTAATATTTACTTGTGTCCAAAGAATCAATTTTATTGAATAAATGATGCACATAATTCTACACTAATTTATGATCATATATCACAAGTCAATATTCAACCATCCAAAATAAAATTATATAGTGTAAAAATTTAAAAAGATATTAGGCATTGAACTCATAAAGATATATGATTTAATTTGAAAATAACATGTTGATCATGTGGTCATATAAAACAAAATTTAAATGATTGAATATGTATAATTTATTCCATTTGGTATATGGGATAGTAGTACTACTTGTATTTTTTATACTACCACAACCCATTATATGGGTAGGGGGTTTGTATGAGAAAAAATACTATATGAGAGAAAAATATAATTACATAGGTTATATGATAAGTGGTTACAATAATGATAAATCCAAGGTGTGGATATAACTCAATAAAAAGTATGGTATATAAAGCACATGAAGAGAAAGAAGTTATGTATAACTACAAAGATATTAATTTATAAGGGGGATGGAGCCTTATTAAATCACCATATTTTAGATATAGGTATATACAATGGTAATTTTATTTAGATGGTGAAAATTTACAAGATTACTTAATGGGAGTATACTCAAGCCCTAATTCATGTAATTCTATAAGGACATGTTTAATAGTCAAAAATGACCAAGAGAAAATTTCTGTACATAGTTATTTATTTTTTTATTAGTTAGATTTCATTAATTATATATTTATTTTTATAATATGATATCGTATCTCCAAAATATAAAAATATCAAAATTATGATGTTGTAAACAAAAATAGATAAATAGAAATTATCTCAAAAAAGTATTATAATAATTGGTTATGGGTGTGAAATGTAATGTCACATAATAAATATGTGTGTAAAAACACATTTAATGAATGTTTGGTTATGGGGAAGTGAAGGTGGGGAATTATATTAATATGTTTTAGAGCTTGTTGAAAGTTAAAGGGGCTTCACATTTATTGAATTCCAAGGATGTTCGTAGATTGGGTGTGTAGAATTTAAGTGATATGGAAATAATAAATGTGGATTAAATACTAATATAAATAAGGTATTATTAAATGGTTATGCATGATATAATGATATTCATGGATTAACTATGGATACAGATATATGGGAAACACATGGTAATTCTTTCTTTTCACATAGCTCTAAAATGTGGTAAGATTTGACAAAGTTAAAAGAACAAGAGATATGATGAAATCATGACTATTGGATGACACATAGATGTGTATATATACATGTATGAATTTATTTTTGATATATTAAACCACCCAAATATATATAATGAATGAGGTGAAATTTTAAAAAAACATGTCCATATAAGAGTTTTTTCTAAATAGAGCTAGGTGAGTTAAGGACAATTTGGAATACAAGTTACAATAAAAGATGTAGAATCTTGATGGAAAAGTATCAATTCCATTATATAAATATAATAAATAGTTATAGTTGAATTTTTTATGAAGTAGCTACAATTATGGTAATTTTGGATTAAATTGGATGAATACAGTTTTTACACATAGTAGAAAGTAATAGGAAAACCCTGTATATAAGTAAGCATAATATGGAAGAAGGTAAGGTTATATAGATAGATAAGATTTAGGTGTAAAAAATTCATTTTAGAATTATATTGTATAGAAAAATCTAAAGGGAACCCTCACTTATTCTAAAAATAAAAAGTTAAACAATGATCAAGTATTGTTCATCATTATGTTGATGATAGACTTATAGGTCACTAACAATGGAAATATTTTAGAGATAGAGTATGGGATATTATTTAACATACCATAAAACCATAATAGAAATAGTTTTTAAAATATTTATGATAAAATGGATCAAATGCCAACATTAAATAAGTCTACTAGGTTGTTTCAGCACCTAGTCAATAAAAGTGTTAGTGAACATTTAGAGGAAAGAATTGTTTTATAAACTCAAAACATGCATACCAAACTCATTCAACCCACATATCATACTATATTCCTAAGATATTAGTTTGAAATTAGTAATTGACCTAATTTAATAATTAGAGTTATTAATCCCATTCATTAAAATTCCTATTTTTACCTCAATAATACGTATTAATAAGACTAAAATCTCAATAATTAAATGTGATCAATATATAGCTATGTAGTCATTAATACTCATATTAATTTTATTTTTAATCATGAGTCTTACATTAACATTGATTAATTTTATGGGAACACCTACCAATTACAAGGGTTGTGATTTGAATTTTTTTAATTACAGAAGAAGTTTACTTATAGATACACTCTTAATATATTCCCTTTCTATTAATCTATGTCAAATATTAAATTTTCAATGTATTATGTTGTACCATTATTTTATATATAAAATAAAATATATATTTTCTATATAACTAGCATATTTTTTTAATCATAAAAAAAATATTCAAATTAGATGCATAAATTCTCATTCATTGATATATATTCCCATTATTAAAATTTTCATTTAAATAAAATAATATACATATCACATTGTGTCCTATTTTATTTCCAATATAATAATAAATGAATATTACTTAATACAAGTGGAAATAGAAGCATTATTTGTTCTTTTGTTTATTTTTATAATAGTTTTATTAACAAGTGTATTATAAGGTCCAAGGGGGTTATGGATAGTGGTGGGGGAAAAATTCATATCACTGACCCAAGTTTAAATCCAAAAAGTCCCTTAGAAACTAAACAAATTGGCCATGGGACACTTTAATGTAGTAGTAAAAATAATCCTTTAGAATAAATCAAAACACACTTTGAAACATAATAAAATTTGCCTTCCCTATGTACACTTAGATATGTGTCTTAAATTTATCCCATTTAAAAAAAAATTATAATAGAGTATTATTATTTTAAAAAATATTTGATGAGGAGATATAATCACTTAAAAATATTGGTCTTTTTTTTAAATTGTCAAGGAGATGGATATGGAAAAACAAGTTGTTAAGAAAAATAAATTGTGGGAAGTCAATTTGGGTTTGTTATAGAATATGACCTTTGGTTGTGGAATATATATTTTTTTTAACAAGGGTGCCATGTTTTGGGTCCCTATAGTGTTTAGATTTAAATTAAAGTTAATATTATAAAAATAATCATGTCATATTTAGTAAAGGAAAATTACTAATAGTAGTCGGTACAATTCAAATACATTAGGAAATAGTCTAAAAAAATACTAAAAACTTATTTAAAGTGCTTTAGTGCTTTTCAAACTAAATTCAAATTAAATGATAATGTATTCATTTGAATTAAAATAAATAATGAGATTTTTCATTTTGTATATGAAATACATATAAGAATCTATCATGCATTGATGAGAAAAGGTGTGTAGAACCAAAAAAAAATGACAATGGCTGAAATTATGGGAAGTATGAGGTACATTATATAAATAAAATACAAGAGGCAGTTCATATATTTATAGTATAAAGTTAGGACATGATGTTTGGAAAGGCATGTTGTCTAAATAATAAATAGGAGGTAGTCCATATCTTTATAGTATAAATTTGGACATGAAGTTATGAAATTGAAAAAGAACATGAGAATCTATCCAATTTTACCTTCCATTTCCAAGTCATTTTATAGGTTGATAGTATTAAGTTAGACATAAAGTTTTAAAATTGAAAAATAAGACAAGAATCCATCAAAATTTACATTTAAATTGATATTATAAATGTATCAATAATTTGATAATGCAATTTAATCTTTAATAAAAATTCTATTGGTTATTTTGAAAATGGAAATTGGGAGAGACTCATAATAACTATAACATATAAGTGTACTTTCACCTGTATCATCAAATAATTTATGAACTACCAAAATATTATCAAAATAAACTCGAGTGATGAGGAGGCGATGCATGGGGTATAGTAGTAGCTGAAGATGCCATCCCTGTGACAGTAGAATTACCACTTTTAAAATAGCCAAATGTGTCCACTTATTGTCTAAATTTTTTCAAAGTTGTTGAACAACCAAAACCAAAGTCAACTATGAATACTCATTCTACAATGAATATATACAAGATGTACATAGTTTTTTAACTTGGAAAGGTAATGTTAGACCATTAAATCATGGGATTTTCTGGAGATTCTATTGACATGCACATGGAAGAATATTGTTAGGAATGTCAGACCGTGAAAGATTATTCATTATGACAGATAATTATAAGCTATTTTTGAAATAAATGATAATCGAAGGGAGTTATAGAAAAAAATATTTCAAAATTAATCTTGTAAAAGATCAAAAGATAATGAATAGTAAACTTTGTTCTTTGTTAATAAGTTTGTTAATAGACTATTTAGATATGTAAAAAATATATATATCTATACATTCATTTTTGAAATGAGATCATAATGAATACTTTATTTTTTCTTTTACAATAAGATTATTAGTTTAATCACAGAGAGAGAGAGAGAGAGAGAGAGAGAGAGAGAGAGAGAGAGAGAGAAATGACTAATAAGTGGTAGTTATATTTGGAAAAAAGAATAAAATTAGATGTTTTCCCTATTTATAAAGATCTATTTTGTAGGTGAACCTTTGTGACAAATATGGTATAATATAGATAGTGAAAATTAGGAAAAGACTACAAAACTTATACCTTTTTCAAAAAAAATAAACATTTAAAATTTTAATTGATTAAATTTAGTTTTAAGTACAATAAAAAAGAAAACAAAAACTGTCAAAAAGGACTTGAAGTACTAAATGGATATAGTTAATGAGTATAATCAAGACGTAATTGACTTGAAGATAACTTAAAATGTATAAAAATTTAAGGCTTGAATATGGGAATTATTTCCTCCATGGGAATCCCATGTTATTTACCTAAGGAATATGAGGGATGAAATTATTGCATCTTTTTATCATAGTATCCATGCATGAAAAATATATAAAAACAAAATCATGAAAATAAAGTACAAGAGAAGGAATAATTGGAAAACATTTACACATAAGTACACATGTCCAAGTTATATTCAAAATATAATGACTATTACAAAATAACCACCAAAAGTGGAAAAAGTTAGGCCCTCTTATATAATTGTAGGAGACTTTATCAATGAAAAATCACTAGAACTCATTATTCTTACCTAAATAATAGAAGTAAATTTCTATGCATGAATGTTAGCATAGTTGTCTACTTCTAGATGCTCATCTTCTAAACCATCAATAGCAGCAAAATAATCAATGTTAAAACTTGGGACATGATATAAGGATGCCTCTTATAAAAAAATTCATTTTAATAATTATAAATTATTATGCACAAATATAATATGCTCTAGTTTCTCTGATTTTAACTTCTTTCTCTTTTTTGAGTGCATGAAATTAAATGTGATCTAATTCCTCTCATAAATAGACAACCTAGAATGGTTTCTCAAAATGTGAGTTCAAAATTATTACAATTTTTCTACTCTATCAATTAAGCTTCATGATCTATCCATAACAAATATGCTTTCACTTGTACCTTATTATCTTTAGTTGCTTATTAGCCCGAGAGACTGATTCATTAAGACTCACAAAGGTTAAATATACTTGACATATTTATCTTTTGGTTCATACTTACCTTCTTAATTTTTAAGCCCTTTGTACTAATTTCTATATTAAAACAAATCATCAGGCAACCAATATTGGTTGCCTCTATTTCTATTATTAGTTTTTCTTAGTTGATATAAATTATTAACTAAAACCCATAGAGACACAAGGAATTTTTATAAATTCATGCATGCACATTCACAATCACATAGACTATTCCCAAAAATAAAGAATACTATATTGACTATCTTTTATTATATTAATTATTTTATCTTAGAAGACTTGCATCTTTTAGAGAAAAATAAAACATAGATAGGAAAAAAGACTCAAACTCATATAATGGAATAGAAAAACATTCTCCACTTTTATCATTTAGATCAGAAAAAAATGGAGAATACATTTAAGTGAGAGAGATTACTAATTGAGTATCAATAAATCATTAATTAAAAAGATCATTAATGAACTATACCTTATAAAAAAATTGTGTGGATATGAATGTTATGTTTTAATATGTATTTTCCTTAAATTTATGACCATTATATTAGACATTATAAAAATATTAATGGAAGTAAATTACCATATTTAAATGTAGAAAAAACTTTAAAAACCATAGATATAGAAATTATAATGTAAAACATTCTACAAGGTTTATTTTTTATTGCATTAGGGTTTACCCTATGAATTAATATCTCTCTCTATTTTATGGATTACATTAGTTAATTTTCACTAACCTGATACTCTTCATCTTATTTATTTTTCTACTTCTTAGTTATGTGTCATTTCCTATGTAATAAGTTAATGATATATTTGAGTCAAAATTGTCAAAATACATTTATTAAATCACATTAGGCTTTATGATTAATTTTAATAGGTGATGCGATGAAATTGTGGTGTCATTTCATTAATGTGACATCATCCTTTATATTAACACCCTTGATGGGATAGCTAGTGTACCAATTACTCTCATATTTTCAATCATTTAGTTAGAGGAATCATTTATAGTTAGTCAAACTCAATTTATGACTTAATTAAAAATGACCTCACCTTGGAGTTATCATTAGTGATAATTTAAAGGTTACACATCTACTTAGAAATTATGTTTGATTTATTAGTTTAGTTGTGTGAGTCTTGAGCAGTTACATGAGTTATGTGATGGATGGGTCATCAGTTGCATCTCTTAAGTGTTCAATTTAATGTATACGGTGGAATGATAAATCAGAAGTTATGAGAGGAAATATATCTCTCTTATTCTACTATTTTATTAAATTTATTTGATTTGATCATGCTGCTTACATGGTGTTTTACACGTGTTATTGTGTCTATAAAGTTGTTACAATTTACAAATCATAAAATGTATTTTATAAATAGTCACATTACTAGGCACTTAAAATATTATTTTTAGATTTTTATTAATTTTTTTAGCCCTAGTGACATGTAATTTTAACTTTCTATCATATTAAGATTACCATTTTATTATCTCAAGTGAAAGGTGAAAGAAAACATGCAATGTTAGCAACTAACAATTAGATTCTAGTCTAGTATGCATATTTTGATGCAACTTGTGAGAGGTTTATAATTGATCAAATGCCTATGAAAGGCAAATAGATATGATAATAAATAGGAAACATCCTCATTGATGTTAATCTAGTAATGGGGAAAAATTGAGTTATTAAATATAATACACAAATTCTAAAGATTGTTTTTGGATGTTGATCTTGTGTTATTAAATGTCTCTACCCATTACTAATGTGATAAAATATATCCTCCCCTCAAATTTTAATAGTAATGGTGAATAAATCAAGTTATTAAATGTCTCTATATGTTGATCTTGAGTGTAAGTTGGGCATTTGCTGCCAATTTATAATTAGAAGGCATTAGGGTCAAAAATACCTATTTAATTACTCCATGTTGTTTCCTAGATTTTTTTTATGTTTTAGGAGTTTTTTCTACATGGAATTATCAAATATTTTATTATGGGTAAAATAAAAACAATTAATTAATGATAGTTTATTCTCCTAAAAATTTGTAGTAGAATTAAAATACATATTGTTAGCACCGTTTCACTACAATAAGCTCCAAAACATACTTACCAAAACCTACCAAGATAATTTAAGGAAGCTCTCTCCATGGGACTATTGTGTACCAAAATAAATTTATGTTTCTAATTATCATTTATCCCAATAAGGATACCATAAAAAAGGTGGAAATATGTTAAACTAAGTTATAAGATAAATGATGTTCTTTGTTTCCTATATCTTGCTATACACTACTATTTGTGATAATTTGGAATATTTTTATGCTCACCCACTCTATTTTATATATATATATATATATATATATATATATATATATATATATATGTTTAAAATTTTAGTTAATATGCAATTCCAATCCATGCTATAACATGGGCACCTTATAAGTTGATAATTATAGTTTTACATGGTAGTAGGTATGATGAAGTCTATAAGAAATACACAAGTCTAGGTCCTAACTGCCAAGTGACTAAATGGGTCTATACAAATATGTTATGAGTCCCAACTGACCTAAAAAATACTCAAAATAGGCTTACTAAAGAAGACTCAACTATACTTTAATATACTTTAATACCATCAAAACAAAATAAAAAATAGCTTACGACTCGATCAAAACCTTTTTGAGCTAATTTCATTATCATGGGTCAATGTTGTAGCTAGAAAATTATTTAAGGAAATAGGATCTTATTGTTTTATATAACATGTATGTTTAAATTTAAAACTAAATTATTGTATAACCAAATAAAATATATTTCATACCCTTCCTTCAATTTCAATAGGTTTTAATTTTTTGAGCCCTGGTGTAGAATCTAATCCAATTCCTATGTCTGGTGTGAATATTAGTCTTATAAAGTCTAAGATAGGGTCTAAAGCTAAAATATTTTGAGAATTTAACCCTTAAATTCACCAAATAAATTGAGAATTATTTTCACTCACATTAAAGTTTCTATTATTCTCCATCTCATAACAATAATGTCATTGATAAATAAACAGATACCAACACCTAACCAATATAATCTCAAACTTAAAGCACAAATTACTAGTTATTATATTCTATTTAAAAATTTATGGAAAACAAATTAATTTTCTAGATAGTAATTTTAATAAAATAAACCTTCTCCGCTTTGGTTTAAGTTGTATCAAACTCCTACATGTTGGTAGAAGCCTAGATGCAAAAATTTGATCCTGAGCTTCATTTTTAATGCTAATAATTGGCTAATTTTTGCCCACATAACAAGATTGTACCCATATGGATAAGTTGACAAAAGTTACAAATATTTTAGGGTCAAAAAATGGTTTTGTTAACAAGTCTAGAAGGGCCTACAAGCTTTCAAAAGAGCTAGGTATAAAAACTTTGTTTTGGCTTAGTCCTTGGCAGATTTATTTTGAGCCTTTATTTTGATAAGTTCAAAATCTTTCATGACCCTTTTTTGGCTAAGTGTTGAAGATTATTTTGAGTAATTTGTCTGAGATAATGTTTTTAAAGGCATGAATTCTCTCAAGCATTTTTTCTAAAGCAAAAGATGAAGACAAAGTTTTAGAAGACCTATTTCTTTTGAAGACATTGTCTATATCAAAAAGGGCTAAGTGTTATTAATTTTAGGATATTTGTTTTAAGTATTTTAGGCTAATTAACTAGAATTGTTTGGGAAATTTTTTTGACACAAAAAACTTGAAGGATCATTCTCTCAGAAATTTTCCAAACAAAAATATTGAAGAGTCTTTTCTAGCCAAAGTGGTCCACTCAAAAATCCCAAAGGGTATTTCTTCACCAAAAGGTCCAAAGTGAAAGCTCTAAAGGGTCAGATTTTGAAACAAATTTTCCCCAATAAAAACTCAAAATGGTAATTTTTCTTTACCAAAAGGTCCAATAAAAAATTAATGAAGGGTACTTTTCAAGCAAAATGGACCAAAGCAAAAGTTTTGAAGGGTAATTTTAGAAATCTAGAAGGGTAATATCAAGGGGAAAAGGGCCATTTAGAAAATTCCAAAAGGAAATTATATAGGATAAGTGTCCTTGTTAAAATTTCTAATAAAAGGTACAAGGGCACATTTTATTTTGAGAAAATTATTCCAAAATTTTGGTAAAGGCATAAATTCTTTCAGGGAAACTGGTATACAACAATTTCCTCAAGGAATTATTTTATTTTAGACAAATTATCAAAAAAATATTTATAAAGACCAAGACATGAATTATTTTAGGGAAATTATTCTACAATAATTTCCTTGAAGACCAATTTATTTTAGATAAATTATCCTAGGGGAAATTATTCTACAATAATTTCCTTGCAGACCAATTTATTTTAGATAAATTATCCTAGGTAAAGCACATAGATGAATTCTTTTGGATAAATTGTTTCATCAAAGTTGATTCAAAAGTTTCAGGGTGGTCATATAAACATAAAATTCAAGTACAAAAATAGATATTGGGATTCAAATATCCCGTAACATGTGCATGAATGTCAAGTTCAAGCCCCAACAAGTATCTATTTGGATTTAAAAATCTAAAGACATTATGAAGATGTCAAAGTTGATCTCTACAAAATAGTTTTTGCATTCAAAAAATTGCCAAAGGGTACCTAACTAAACACAAGATTGACAAGTGTCTATATCTAAATAACCTAGATCAAATATAATGATGATTAGTGCTTAAAATTTTAGTGGGTCTAGGCATATCTAATAGAGTGCATTTGAGCATACAATGGTAAATTAATGACATGAAAGAATATTTAAAGAGTCAATGATTAGATGATCTAACACATGTCATAAGTGTGGGAATAGATAGATTGGATAGTATATCCAAGGAAGAAATACATGAGTACTAAGTGTTAATAGTGTGTAAGCCCAGGAAACAAATTTAACAATATGCATTTAACCTATCAAGAAGATTTGATAGTGCAAGAGAGGGTCAAGATTAATGGATCCCAAGTCAATTTGTCGATAACCAATAAAGAAATGACTGAGATAAGAAATTTTTGACTAAGGTTGATAGATTAGTTTTACTAGAGAAAATTAAATGAATGGACCTAAAATAGCATAAATTAAATGGAACTAAGCTCAAGCTTAGACCAAGTTGAACTAGGATAAACAATAAGGACCAAACATTGATAGCAGATATTCATAGAGATAAGATAGGTCTGTTAGACCTAATATAGGCCAAAAGGTTGGAAAATTATTATAAAAAGGGACCAAACATCGATTAGAGTGCCATTTATATGGACTATATGAAAACCAATAATTCTAGATTGGTTTTCCTCTATAGTAGACCTAGGTCTAGTTCTCAAATTAGGGGAAAAGTATGTGTAATAAAGAAGGAATGTCCTGAGCCATGCTCATGATAGATATCAACCAAAAGTGGACATAAGAAAATCTTAATTAGGTTTAAATATATGATGATTTTGTACTTATACATAGGTAGTCAAGTAGAAGATGGTGTGAAGATAAAAGATAGAGATATAATGTTTGGAAAAGCATCAACTAATTAATTGTTCTCAAAATATGTTCCATCTTCTCTCTTCTACCCTTATATATTATCACATTCTCTTCTCCTTAAAATGGTTCCTAATTTTTTAGAATTTTTCATCTTTTTGGGAGATAGATGATCATTTATATGTTTATAAATGTGTGCTTGTTTGACTAGGCTATACCTTATCAAAATATTTTAATAGCTACCTCTTAAAGTAATGAGATGATTTATTTGCTTATCCCTTGTCTTTGATTAGTGATTTAGTATTCTTATACTTGGTGTATTCCTAAAAAGGACTCTTTCTAGTCCATTACCCTTATGCACGCTTATTAAAATTGTTTTAAAGCTCTTGTAGGTCTAAATTAGTGTTCTACCTAAACCTCTTCTAGTGTATTAACTTGATATTGATACTGTGTAATCCATAGTTATCTTATGACTAATCTAGTATGGATTCAAACATAGACGAGTGTTCATTTAAATTTGATGCATCATTTAGTTAACTTTCTTAGGATCCTTTTTCCCTTTCTATCTAGTTTCCCTATGAAGCATTACTTTAGTATTTGTTTTAGGTGAGGATCAAGAGGAAATCAACCTTCTCTAGAGGTTTAACCCCATCATAAGATACCTACAACCTAGGGTTGTTCCCATTATGTGGATTAGTTATAGAGAGCCTAAAGAACCCTCTCCAAGGGTTAAAATTAAATCTATAATAGTTTTTGACATGCTTGATGGTACCAAGTTCCAAATTAGTGGAAGGATTTTTGATGTTTTTATTCTACATATCATCCTTCAGAGGCATTCTACAAACATTAATGGCAACTTTAAGCATATTTAAGCTAGTTAATTAGCATAGTTAAGTGTCTAATCATCATAATTTGGTATGTACAATCAGTCATCTTTTCATTAATATGTTTATCCTCTACCTTAGCATCATACTTTTTAAGAAAATAATGTTTATGTGTTCCACCTAAATAGACCTTAAATATCCTATCTACCTTATCGTGTCCTTTCTCCTCTTTCTAACCCTACATATGACCAAAGTCATCCTCCTTTACATTCAAATTAGTCCTCTAATTCTGCTTGTGAACACCAAGCTTACCATGTTACATCATTGTTTGGAGTCAATCAAGAAATATTATTTTATATTGAGTTGATAAAGGAGATTAGTAAGGGTTTGGAGTTTTCTCTAGTTACCGCTATCTATGTTCTATAAAAAGAAAAAAGTGATCTTCAATAAGTCAAGGATAGATGGTCAGTTTGTGAGGGAGAATAGTGGTCACCTTATAAGAATGAGGATATATCAATGATAAGAAACATGGTCTAAAATGTATACAGTAAGCTAATATATTTTTAACGGTAGTAGGATCATTTAGACCAGCCTTATGTTCCCTCCCCCTCCAAGAGCCTCAATTTCAACCTTCAAGAGTCCCTAATAAGCCCCCTAGTCAAAATTCTCAAAGTCCATCCTTACCAAAACTCAATGAGGAAATATTGGACCAAGGAATAACAATCATGAAAATAAAGGAGGGGGTCAAGATTAGACAATAATTCCCTATTCATTCCATGAAATGGATAAATATCTTCTTTCAAGAGTTATGGAATGTATGGGCATCCATTGAAGAAGCTGACTACCTACATATTGGGAATCAAGAGATAAAAGTTTGGGTATTGTCTATCAAAGAAGTTTTAAAACAATGGTATAAATATTATGCCAAACTTGAGCCAATCAATTTTCTCTTTCTTATCCCTATGCCCATTCCTAATCAAGAACATGAAGTCATCCCATCATGGATATTCTCTAAATATTTTGACTCTAGTTATATCATGCCCTCAATTGTAAAGCTACCCTATCCTATAATAATTATAAAGGAAGAAAATGTGTCTAATCCCTACTCATTTACCTCATAGAAATTAGTTTAGAAGGGCCCAATGAAGAAGGAGGAGGTGTTGGGTGGGGTAGTCCAAGAACTAGTTATGGTAGACAAAGGTTAGTTATACAAGAAATGAATCAAGAAACCATAGCTTAACTCAATGAGCTTGGTGTACAAGAGTTTCAATACTTTATCTCCTTGCCTCAAGAGCTTATAAAAAGATATTTCAAGGTTCCTATTTGGAATGATACTCTCCTACACTTTAAGCAAGGTGAACTTCTCTACCCTCCCACCATCTCCCTCATGAAGGAAGAACCCATTTTACAAAGGATAAAAGAGGAAATTGCAATCATAGATGATCATAAAGAGGAAAATACAAGTGTATATGATGAAGAGATCATGATAGGTAGTTCACTTCATCCAAAAGGGGAAAATTTAGGTTTTGACGATCCTTCTTGGCATGGATTTCAAACTAACAAACTAGACCTTATTAAGGACAACCCTCAAGATGAAAATATAGAATATTTTGAATGGACTAATAAAGGTCCATTCTACATAGATCAAGAAGAGGAACAAGACCAGGTGTCTGAGGTGGGTACACTTCAAGATGAGGTGCCAACTAAATCTAGCCCTGATAGTTTAAAATAAGAGGAAAGTAGATCAAAACATAAAGGTGAGTAAGACAAGTGTAATTTTTGATACCCTAGATGGTCAGACCAACCCTCATTTTTATTTGAAGAGCAAGATGAAACCTTGAATGAGATTGATGAATAAGATGTCTCAAGTGCTCAAGTGATGTAGTTTGATGAGCAGACTAGTAAAGAGCATCAAAATCATGATGAATTTGACCGCGAGTGTAAAGATTAACCTACCCCCTCTTTAAAGGAATAAGACCAAACTAGCTACTATATATTAAGTCTTGATGAGGTCAAGATTGACATCCTTGTCAATGACCAAGAGGAGGTTTCCTTCTAGGATGAAATTGAAGATTTCTATTTAGAATTGGATGACACACCAATAAATTTTGGTAAGTAGATCTAAAAAGGAACTGGTCAAATTGTGCATTTTAAACATGATCCTAGTAAATCATTAGAGGTTATAATCATAGATCTAGTCATATTAGAATATTTGTTTAAGGTCTTCAAATTAGGCTATGTTCCTCTCCAAGGAAACTATGATTTGATTATTCCTAAGGAGAATAATGATGGAGCATCAAAATATAGGAGTCAGTTAAAATCTGACTTTTCAACATTCATTTGACAAAAGGATGCCCTATCAATTACTTGGCTCATTTAGTGGATGAAAAATAAGATCCATCACATGTTATCCTTCATTCAGAGCACAAAATTGATCCATCAAATGAGAAGGTTGTAGATGATTCTATAATCAAATATGAGGTAGGGCTTGAAGAATTATACAAGTATGTCTATATTGGAGACATTTTTGTCCCATTCTATCCACTTGAGAGCATGATAAAAGGATCTATAGCTAGGCATCTCAACTCACATATCATGAGATCTCAAAACCAAGGTATTTTTCATCCTATTTTATCACAAGTGAATGACACTCAAAGTTTTCCATTTCACCCAAGTGGAAGGTACTGATAAATTATAAACTTGTACATATTAGATTAGTTTTCATGTTTTTCTCTAAGTTCCCTTGTACATATTTATTCAGTATGTTAGTTATTTTTCATTCTTGCAAGTGCTTGCATGCACTTGCCTTAGCTTTTGTTATTATTTTCTTGTCCTTCTTGATTCAAGAGGAATTTTTAGAAAGGGTAAACTTTGTATCAAATTTGAAACCAGCTCAGTTGTAAAGGATAATTACTCCATCCCCAATGGATTAGACAAAGAAAGCAGTCTAGGTTTTCAATCATAACATGCATGCTTCCCTATGAGCTACCACAAATGTAGGCCAATTTTGGTCCACATACCAAGCCTGTGCCTAGATGAATAAGATGAGAAGAGTCCTAAAGTTTTGAATGTCAAAAATTATATTTGTTAACAAGTCTGGAAGGGCACACAAGGTTTCGAAAGATCTAGGTACAAAACCTTTGTTTTGGCTAAGTCCTTACTTGGAAGATTTCTTTCAGGCTTTTATTTTTCTAAGCTCAAAATCTTTTAGGACCCTTTTTTGGCTAAGTGTTGAAGATTATTTTAGATAATTTGTCTGAGACAAAGATTGTGAAGGTATGCATTATTTTAGACATTTTTTCTGAAGCAAAAGATGAAGACAATTTTTAAAGGCCTATTTCATTTAGAGAAATTATTTGCATAAAGAAGGCTAAGTGTTATTTCTTTTGAGCGATTTCTTTCAGGTCTTTTTCGTTAAGTATCAAGAATTTTTTTCAACATTTTATTTGAAATAAAAATCATGAAGGATCATTCTCTTATAAAGTGTACCAAACAAAAATTTGAAAGCATCTTTCTTTATCTAAAGTGGTCTATTCAAAAATATTGAAGGGTATTTATTCGTAAAAAGGTCCAAAGCAAAAGTTTCAAAGGGTCATTTTTTGTAGCAAAGTATCCTTAACACTTTCTCTGAAGGGTACTTTTTCTTTTCCAAAAGATACGATACAAAATTTTTGATGGGTATTTTTCTATAAAAATGGACCAAAGCAAAAGTTCTAAAGGGAAATTTCAAAAATCTTGAAGGGTAATCTTGAGTAGAAAATGGCCATTTCAAAAAGGCCAAAATGCAATTCTGTAGGAAAGTTTCCTTGAAAAAAGTTCTGACAAAGGTACAAGGGCACATTTTCTTTCAAGAAACTTTTTCCAAAATTTTCTTAAATTTGGCTGAATCATGAATTCTTTCAGGGAAAATGTTCCATGATAATTTCCCTAAGGAATTATTTTCTTTCAAAAAAATTGTTTGAAACAATCTTTTTAAATACCAAGACATGAATTATTTTATAGAAATTATTCCACAACAATTTATTTTAAGGCTAACTTCTTTTGGATAAATTCTCTAAGGCAAATCCTTTAAATGAATTCGTTTAAAAAAATTGTTTCAGTAATGTTGATTCAAAAAGTCTAGGATGGTCTTGCAAATGTCAAATTCAAGCACATCAAATAGCTATTGGGATTTAAATATCCCATGAAAGGTGTGAAAATGTCAATTTTAGGCCCTTATAATTAGCTATTTGGATTTTAAAATTCAAGGACATTCACGTAAAAAAAAAATTTGGTCCTCATAGAATAGCTATTGGCATTCAAAAAACTATCAAAGGGTCCTTAATCGAATGCAGGCTTGACAAATTTCCAAATATTATGAACTTGGATCAAATCTAAAAATGAGTGGTGATTGGTAGGTCAGAGGGTCTAGGTAGATCTAGTGAAGTGAATTTGAGAGTACAACTTTAGATCAATAGCATGTGATAAGAGTTAATGAGTTAAGGAGCTGACATGTGGCATAAGTGTGGGAGTAGATAGACTAGTGATCAGATCTAAGGACCAAACATGAAAGTTCCAAGTGTCAATAGTGTATAAGCCTAGGTAATAGATTTAATGTCATACATTTAACCTATCAAGGAAATCTGATGGTATGAGTGAGGGTCAAGTCAATAGAGCCTGAGTTAGTTTAATGATAACTAATCAACAAAGGACCAAGCTAAGACATTTTTGACTAAGGTTGATGGAGCAATTTGACTCATGTAAAATAAATAAATGGACCCAAGCTGGTGGAAAATACATAGAATCAAGATTGAGACTGAACCAAATTAAAGTAAGATAAATAATAACGACCATGCATTACCAATAAAGCTCTATATAGGTAAGATAGCTCTTTTAGACCTAATATAGGCCAAAAGGGTGGTAACATATTATGAAAAAGGAGAAGGCATTGATTAGTGTGCCATCTATATGGACTATAGAAAAAAATAATCTTAATATTGGTTTTCATCTATAGTATAACCAAGTCCATTCCTCAAAGCAAAGGGAAGCTATGTATAATCATTGAAGGAACATCTTGAGCCATGTTCCTAATAGATAACCACCGAAAGTAGACATAACTAAAGCTCAACTAGGTTAACAGATATGAGGATTTTATCCTTATACATAGGTAGTCAAGTAGAAGATGGCATGAAGATTAAAGATAGATATTTAGGGGTTGGATATGTAGTATCTCATTAATTATTCTTAAAACATGTTCCCTCTTCTCTTTTCTCCCATTCTCTTCTCCTTAAAAAAGGTTCCTAATTTTTTGGACTTTTTCATCTTTGTAGGAGATGAATGCTCATTAAGATGTTTGAAAAATCATGCTCATTTGACTAGGATATACCCTATCAAAATATTCTAAGAACTACCTTTTGATGTAATGAGATGATTTATTTTCCTATCTTTTGTCTTTGATTATTACTTTAGTATGCTTATGCTTGTTGGATTTGTGAAGGAGATTATTCATAGTCCATTAGCCTTTTTATTGCCTCTTTAAACTATTTTCAAGCTCTTACAGGTTTGTATTAGTATTCTACTTGATCCTCTTCCAGTGTATTAACTAGATCTTCAGACTGTGTAAGCCATAATTGTCATATGACTGATTTAGTGTGGGTTCAAACATAGATGAGTGTTCATTTTAATTTGGTACATTGCTTGGTTAACTTTCTTAGGAGCCATTTTCCCTTTCTAACCCTTTACTCTATGAAGCATTAGTTTAGTATTAATTTTAGGTGAGCATCAAGAGAAAGTCAGCCTTTTCTAGAGGTTCAACCCCATCACAAGATACCCATAGCCTAGGGTTGTTCCCATTATGTAGGTTAGTGGGAGAGTGCCTAAATAAACCTCTCCAAGGGTGAAAATTAAGTCTATAGCTCTAAATTTTCATAAAAACAATAAAAGTGTAAGATCAATATATTGATTTAAAACATACAAACAAACATTTTAAAATTACCTAAAGAGTTGTGGTGTTACAATAATGGAGACACTTTGTATAATATGACCCAAGTTAAAATACCCCCACTGCTATAACAATTAATAAGTAAAATGGGGAACTTTAAAGTACATAGACCTTCTCCATTTTAGTTCAAATGATATAAATTTTTTACATATAAGTAGAAGCATATATGGAAAATTTTGACAAAAGTTTATGAAATTTACACTTGCAGGGAACATGAAGATAATATGAACTACATATAACTAATATGAGTATTTTGTGTAGTTAATAATGTCATTATAAATATGCCATAATGATAGCCTAGATTCGAACATTATTCAAGGAAATGTTATTTTTGTGAATAATGACATAACCATTTAACAAGGGGGCTTGAACCATATTAATTTACTTCATAGATGTCCTAAATATCGATGTTAATTACTAGTGGAAGGGAAAAATATTGCCATTTTGTAGTGGAGAGGAATAGAGGGTTAAATCTAAATTTAAAATCTTCTATTACTTTAATATTTCCAACATGCAATAGAATTCCTATTTTATATGCCATAGTACTACAATGCCATTATTTGATAGGTAAAATATCAATATTATGGTCTTGTTCTATAGCTATTTGTAATAGAATAAAATGGTGATTATTTACTAGGTTTGTGCTCAGATTTAAGGTCACTTTTGTTAATGAAAAGAAGGCTTGGCTAATCCAAAAAACTATGTGTAAGAGTCAAGCTATTGAACAAAAAAAATAGAGAAGCTAAATATCAAAATTTATCTATAAAAAATGGTAGGTCTTTTGCTAGTTGTTATCCAAGAGAAGAATGATTCCCAATACAATCTTAATAAAATTTAGTGATGTTGGATATTATTGACCTGATCATGTCATTAGGAAAAATAACATTAAAATTTTAAGTGATGAGATGGAAGTTAAATTTGCGATACTTACATTGAGAGTGAGGAAAGACTGGTGCTCATGAGCATCCTTACTAAAATATACTATGACAAATTCATAATTGACTTCGTTCTCATGAAAATAGGTCAACACATTTGAATTCCACTATACTAATGTCTTCACCCTCTGATTATTCATTGTTCACAATGTAGCATAGTAGAGACGAGGGAGAATAAATACATTGAAAAAACAAATCATGAATGTGAATCCACTATGCATACTGCTCACCTTAAACATCTCCATCACATTCTGACACATCAAATGATGATTTAGTGGAGGGGACACCTATCATTTTAATTTAATAGTTCTATGTGCATTTTTTGAATGTCTTAAGTCATATTAATAGGTTAAATTAATGATATATGAGGGTAATGTGGAATACGTAATATTATTTATCTAATTGCATTTATTTCAATATACTATTGATGATGTCAACACTGTCTCCCTTAAGAACATGCATATAATTTTAATTAATGAAAACATAGATAAATGTTCTTTTTTACAATTTTGTTAAAAAATGTACAAGGTAACTATTCATTTTATTAATTTAGGAAAGTAAATGTTTAATTCCTAAGTAATAAAGGTCTAAAATAGGGAGAGAATTCTAGTTTTAAGTAGTGAAATATAGATTTTTACCAATTTTATCAACTTAATTCACATAAGAAAGAGAAAATAGTGAAAGATTAACTTAGTTTATTTTGGTCTGAAACATATGATGTAGGGTCTAGAAATGGCTATGCAAGGATGGTTGGCTATTGTAAATAGGACCCAAAACTCTATTTATAGATTGGACAGGAGTGCCAAACTTAGAACACCTTACTACTTATCATTATAGTTCACTTTTTAACATTTTTTATCCACTTATTTCAATGTTTTCCACTTATAACATTGTTATCTTGAGGCTAAAATTTTTATAGGTTTTGTCCATCTACTTAGTATGACCCTACATACCAAATTTGAGGTCTTGGGAGTCATCAAAGCTCACTATAAGTCCATTTCAATTTTTAGTACATTTATTAGTCTACATACATGGAAAAAAAATCAAAGCACAAGGGGGAAAAATTGGGTTAAGGGAAGAATGATCACACAATCAAGAACCCCTACAATTCTAACTATTACCTACATTAACCCTTATGCTAAGGGTCTTAGATCTGATGTAGTTCTCCCTTAGGGAATGTGCATAATCAATGTGCACATTGATGCTAGAATGAATTTCACCAAAGCCCTTCCTTGACCAAGCATACAAATCTATGTGTGATGTATAGAAGTTGAGCTATAATATTCATTAATTTTATTATGTCTAATGTGCCAAAATAGTAAGTGCTAGATATAAAATTCCTTGTTTAGTCCTTTATATAGGAGAATCATTATTTCAAATTCGGGAGATTTATTCACATTTGGAATAGAAGGTAAAATTTAATAATCAAGAAAATAAAAGGGATAAGACTCATCCTATTGAATAAATTAAGCATTGGGGCCAAAACTGTTCTTGGATAATAGCACCAGAAACTAGACACCCTAGGTTTCAACACTATAGTCTTATTTAGGTGCTATTGTATAGGGAGTATGGAACCTAGGGGGATGTGTCTATGTCTAAAATATGTGCCTATTCATGAATGGGTTAATTCTAGAAAGCTATGGGTGACTAGGGATAAGCAAAACGATGTCTAGGTAGTGTAGTAAGACCAAGAGAAATAAGATAAGAGGACATGGCTAAATGTGAATAAAATCTCATATTCTCTAGTCAAAGCCTCCTATGAAAGGACTATGAAAATACATAATATTTGTGTTTTTTGACCAATTTAAGGTGTATACACTATTAAAAACTTCCATATTTTTCAATGCATAAAAAAAATGATTTATGATAGGTGGAGAAAAGTGAATTTAACTAGAGGTTAAAGAAAACTAATTCCTTTAGTATACCATTTATGGACTAATAAATTATATTCCATTAATAAAAGGAATAATTCAAAATCTTTTAAGTAGGTTACTTGTAAAAATATATATTAAATAGGTAAGTTAAGTTTCATCTTTACAATATTTACTGATGGAAGGCTAATGATTTTTATTGGATAAATTAAAGGAGGAACAATTTTTTTTTTCAAAAGGGGACCACACTAAAATACAAAGGAAATTACTATGAGGGATCAAATAAAATGAAATGGTGAAATTTATTTTCCCCTTTATATTATAGTCATCACTTCTTATTTAAATAATTACTCCATAATGTGAGAGCATTTAGTAGCTGGGAGAATTTAAAAAATGACCGTGTTTTTATTATTATCCCATATTTTAGTGATTTGGTTTGGATTATGTTAATGTATTAATAATTCAATCTCAAAAAATTTGTTCAAGGACATATTTTAGTCTAACCAATGATATGTCAAATTATGAATATTAATTGTCTACTTTTTCTATAAGTAATCTTATTATCTTCTATAATCCAAAAACATGTTTTAAAGTTGTTTATTGGGATGTATTTCATGTTTAGTTTTGAAGGTAATGTTTAAATCTTAAGGAATGTATATTGAATTTTTAAATTTATTTAATTTTTTACTAAGGAATTAAAAAGGATTAAATTTTATTTGATGTATCTAGACATGCTAATTGATGTTTCAGGCCACTTGATGTTTTAGTTGAAAATAATATTGGGTCTTTGGTATAATTTTTTTTTTTTGGGTTTTCAATATATTTATATATGAAAATTTTATTTTTAAGTTTGTTTAAATGATCTAGGAGGATCTGGGTCACTAGATATTACCATATTTTACTAATGTCATATATTTAGCCTTACACTAATGTTAGCAATGTTGACATTGGTTTTCACACCTATATGCCAATACAAAAGATAAAACTACACTTATATGTTACTATATAGCTCATATAGTTTGAACACTATAAAATACAAATCATCATTAATGCTAGTTTATAATGTCACAACACTCGTCAATTATGAAGCAATTTCTACAAACTTCTGAAAAGAATCAACATGTGTTTCATCTCCCTTTATTATATATTAATGTACACTTCCATTTATTTTAGTTAGTTAAAATAATATAATGAATTTATGTAGTACATAAACACCACATATATGATCTCTTAGATAGTTTATAAGACTTAGCATAATATATCTTTTATATTACAATTATACATTAGTTTTCATTTATTCTTCCCTTTCCTTATTCTATAATATATTTCACCTGAGTATTCTATGTCATTAATACTTAACTTCCATTCATAACCCTCTCAAATTTATTTAAGCATATTATCCACTAGATCTCCTCATGTGCCCTACATTGGTGTTATCAAAGCCTACACACTACATATCATTCCTAAGTGCTATTATGTTGTATCTAAAATTTGTCTCTATTTTTATTCCTACTCATACCATGTATAAATATAATAAGTTAAGGCTTGATACTTTTGAACCTTCATCATACCTTCCTTCATATCATAAAATGGGAGATAGATATTTGATAATACCAACTTTATAAATGTGCCATAAGATGATAGAGGATGTATTACAAAGATAACATGAAGATTTTGAATAAAGTCATGCATGTAAATGAGTAAGTGTCATTGATAATTTTGAAATACTTATTAATAATTATAATATTCCCAACATCTCTCATTCTCATCAGCCATTTGGTGGTAAAATTCCATGTAAGGTAAAATTCAATATTGAAATCCCTATGTATGAAGGAAAAATATGTGTATAAGCCTTAGATAATTATATTAATGTAATATGTTCATATTAAATGGTTAGTAATTTGTTGACTAAGAAAATACTAAATTTTCTCTTCTAAAAGTTTATTTATTTATAAATGAATGGTGGGAAAATTAATGGACTTCACATGAAAATCATGAAGATTAAGTTAACTTAGAAACTTCAATAAACACATGGAATGGTTTCATAAAATCACTCAAAAAAACATATTAGATTTTTGGTAATTTTAATGACTAAGACATCAATTTATCTCAGTTATAGCAAGGAAAATAATAATCCATACAAAAATACATAAATATATTCCATACTTTTGTTTTAAAAAATTGGGATTCAAGATTTAGAATAAAAACTTGTTTTTAAGTATAGGTCGGTCTTGAGACCACACACACACACACACACACATGTGTATGTATGTATATTATAGACTTATTCAATCAAATAAGGCTAAAACTTTTATTGCAAGTTTAAATCAAAATACAAGGAAAACACTAAGACATAAGATTATAATTCTCAAACTAAGGAAAAATATAAATGATCCAAGTATAATTAAGAATAGGGGATATCACCAAGTTCCTTCCATAGAAGAAGTAACATCATCAAATGACTAGAATAAGTAGTCTAAGCTAGCATGTGGTGTTTAGTTCAAAACTCTAATAGTAATTCCAATGAGAAGTATTATGATAGGGAGAATCTAATTTGACATCTTGAGGTACAAGGTACAATCTCTAAATAATTGGAAATTTTTAAATATATCTTAGTATCTAAACCTAGTGTTATGGTGGGTACCCAAAACATCTCTACTACCCTAGTGGAAATAGAGGAAGTAAAAATATTGTTCCATTATTAAATGGGTGTTCATAGTAAACCAATGCACTTTATCACTAATAGTATATTTTTGAATAGCTTGATTTATCTTGAAGTATTTCACAAATTGAACTTTACATTGATAAATTACCCATAACCATAATCTATTGGATAATTTAAATCAAGAGCCTAGAAACATGTCACTCAATAGTGTCAATTGGTATACAACATATAGACTTTTTAACATAAAATATATTTTGGCATCACTCCATTATATTTACATGACGTTTTACTTGATCAACCATATATTCACCATTGACATGCAGTCTATGATAAAAACCCTAGATTTTTTTCATAGATGTTGGTGATAAAAGATACCACATATCAAAAGCAATTTCTAAGTTATCACTCTTTGGCACCAAGTAGTATAATAATCTCATCACATATAGTAAAATTTTGTTATTTATGATGATATACGAATGTAATAACATCCTTATGATGAAAATATATAACACAATTCCCCAAATAGTAGAAATAGAGACCTCAATTTTGAACCTTAAGTTATATTAATACTAGGATCTATTTTAATCAACAAAGGAAGTGCCTACAGATTATGTGGTAAAGCACACTCTTAATTTTATTCTTAGACTACCTCTAAATAATGTCTCTTTATAACATAGATAATTTTTGGAGAACAAATAAATAAAGTGGTATATCCATGAACTCATGGATACGGGACATATCAGGGTAAACTCATCACCTTACAGTAGACCAATTTTGTTTGTGCCAAATAAGGATGACACATGGAGGTTATGAATCAATTATAAATATCTCAAAAAAATCACAATGAACAAATAATACCCTCTTCCAAGGATTGATTACTTTATATAATATCTCTAAAGTTTAATATAGTTCCAAAAAAAATCATAAGTGTGGATATCATTATATTCCTATTGAAACTAAAAATCCATGGAAGATAGAGTTCAAGTCCAATTTTGTTTTTAAAAATTGATGGTCATGATCTTTAGCTTAGCCAATACACCACATTCATGCAGATAAAGCAAGACATTATTATTCCATTCACTACTTCATTTTTTGCCTACCTTGACCACCTCATAATATTTTAAAAAATGAGATGAGGGTAAGTGCACCAACTCAGGGGATAAAAAAGGGCCTACCTATGGACATGATTTTTCAAAAAATTTAAAAATTTGAACTTCTATAGATAATTTGAGATGGCGACGCTCAAAATTTGAAGATGGTATAAAAACATGAATTGTATAATTTTAAGTCTAGATTCCAAAAAACTTTTTTTTTTGGAAAAACAGTTATGATTAAATAGGTCAAACATCTAAAATTTTAAGCAGACCTATTTTAAAAAAAAAACAAGTAGATAGATGCCCATATAGTGCACCATTTTCTGAACATAGTTAAATATTTTTACAAACCCTTTGGTGAATATTTAGATAAGACATTCTAGTGAGTTATGAAATTTTATTATATTTTTTAATGAATATATATTTTTTTATTTTAAAATTAAGTAGATCCTAAAAACTAACAAAAAATGGATAGCCGACTGTGCAACCCACCCCGACTACCTTGAAATGAATATATTTAATTTTTTTTGAATGTGTGTAGAATTAGGCTTAGTTTGTTACCATATAATGTTTTTTACACTTAGATTTAAAAAAAGATAAACATGAATAGGCATGTATGGGTGCAGCATGTCGTGCCTTAAAAAGATTTTATTGAAAATAAAATATAGTTTGAACCCTTAAAATAACCCAAAAATTATAAAAAATATACATTTAGAAAGAGGCAATGTGCTCATCATAACGGTAATAACTTTTCAAATTTTGATGTTAAAATACATAGCTTATTTGGCTATTAAATTTGATTTTTTTAGTTTTTCCTAAAACTCTCGATCTTGGTAGTAGATACATAGTGTCAAGACATTGGCTCAAAAATCAAATCCATTTATGAGCCTAAAGGCTTGGTATTCAATTTAAATTCAAATAACACATACACATTATATAATGTGTATGAATTATAAAATATACTTTCCAATGTGTATGCGTTATTAATTTACATTTAAATTATTACATTTAAGTTATTATACTTTAAATTTATTTTACTAAATATAAGAAATTAAGGTCACTCAACATCTAATAGAGTTGTTCTCACAGTTGTAGGACTTACAATATGGAAATATTTTTTAAAAATCCAATCAGGTTAGTGCTTATGAATTTTTAGGGTCTAAATATTAAATGTAGGGATTTTATGACATAAATTTTGCAATTGATATCCATTTTTGGTAAACATATAGTCATTTTAAAGGTTTTTGTGCCTTTTAGATTGATTCCTAATATTTTTAGGAGTCTTAGGTTTGTCAAAATTGAATTTTTCAAGCCACTCACTTTGAAATTGATGTAAATTGGTGTTATTGGGGTAGCATAGGTCACGTTGATGACATGCACACATAAAACAACCAATTTGTATGTTAATTTCCAATGGTCATCATGCCTCCCTCATCCTAAATCACTTCCTACTCATCCCTAATTACCACTAATCAATTTTTCATCAATCCTCATTGTCCTTAATCACTCCCTCATTGACCCTCACTATACCTAGTAATCTCTAATAACTCCCTTTCATCCATAATCACTCCTCTATTAACCCTCACTATCTTTCATCATCCCTAATAACTCCTTCCCCATGATTCATCATCCTTAATAACTCTTTCCTCATCCCTCATCATACCTAATCACTTCTTCATCCCTACTCATTCCCTCCTCATCCCTCCTCATCCCTCCTCATCCCTAATCACTCCTTCATTAGCCATAGTTATCTCTCATCATCTCTAATTAATTAATCATTGATTATCACCATCCCTCATCATCCCTAATCACTCACTTTTCATACCTCATAATACCTAATAAATCTTTCTTCATCCCTCACCATCACTAATCACTCCCTCATTGACCCTCACCATCCCTCACCATACTTCATCACTCCATCATTGACCCTCACCATCCCTTACCATCCCTAATCACTCCCTCATCATCTGGAATAAGTATATACTCAAAATATAGATTTGATTCCAATCATATGTTGTTTCATCCATTATAATATATATTAACTCTTTTATATGACTTGTGTTGTCAATAGCCATTTGTGATAGTCAATTTTATTACTGAAAGAATTGGATGATAATCTAAATTTTTAGTCAAGTAACATAAGTATTAACACAAAATAGAGTCTAAATTTTAGTTCATAGAATTATCTTTGTTGTACATATAACTAAGCAAAACATTGTTTTTTTCCACCTTTGGTAATTTGGTTTAAAATATAAAATTAAACTCAAATATCTTTTATAATTTTCTAATTTTGAGAATATTTGAATTACATGCAAAGTTATTTAGTGTTTCCCATTACTGTATAACTTTAATCTTGGTTAGGCTCACACATGCACTCCTTGTGCATGTAATGTGTCCCAAATATTTTATCTCTTTCATGAAAAATTAACATTTGTGAATTTTATCACAAAAATATGTTTCTTTAAAATGTTAAACACTAGTTCAACATGGTGTAGATGTTCATCCCATGTTTTCTAAAGATTAAGATGTCATCAAGGTAGATTTTAAAATTACATAGGTAAAGGGCTTCAGGATGTCTTTCAACATCTTTAAATGAATGAATTTGTTATATGACCTAACCTAAAATGCATAATCATGTACTGAATTAATCTTCCCTTTATTTTTAAGACCATATTCCAAATGTCGAAAGGTTTAACATGAATATCATGATAGCTAAACTTAAGATAAATTTTTGAAAAGACTTATACACCATGGATATGGAAGAAAAATTCCTTAATATTTAAATGAGGATAATATTTCTTCATGTTAATCTTGTTAATATTTTTTTTATTAATTCATAGCTTTGGTATAAATGCAATTAGGTTTTTGCAAGGCAATAATTTGGGCATGATGTGTCCATTAACCATGACTTCATTGATCTACCACTTGATATATTCATTCTCTATAAATGCTATTCTTTATAAAGAGGTTTTAGTTAGAGGTACTTAAAGGATAAAATCAATAGTATTATTAGTGTATAGTATGTAGGAACTTATTTAGGTGATTGAAAGATATCCTTATATTCGTCTAGTTTATGGTTCAATTATTTAATCTTTGTTATTATTGGATAAACCACACTATGATATGTTGATGTATAAGGATGCTAATAAACATTTAATTCTTACCATTAAGAGTATACTTCTTACTATAACTAGAAATATTCTTGTACTTCCTGGCAGTAATGACTAAAAGCTTATGAACTAAATATGATATATGGTATTTTAGATCTAGATAATCTATCACAAAATTTTAATAATTAATTTTATAGACAACATTTAAATGGTAAATACATGGTTGACCACATTTAAAACATCACACACCTATAATGGTGAGATGTCATAAAGGATTGCATCTTTAATTTTTTTATACAAGTGACACTACTAGGTGATCCAATTCTCAATTCCTACACTAGACCATACACTACCATATGGTTATGGATGATGTATAAATTTTAGTTTCAATATTTGAAAATATTATTTAGGAGAAAATAATTTTTTTTGAATTCCATTAGAAATGATGAAGTGTATTGTCTCACCATTGATCTACATTTGTTAATGAAACAATATTTTTAATTCATATAATTTCTTGTTGGGATAAGTAGAGATATTTTTAGTACCAACCATATCATTATGTTTATAATCTATTATCTACTTAAATTTTTATAGTGATAGATAGCTTGTACCCACTTTTTGAGATGTGCAAGTAGAGATCTCATAGTGTGAACACTCTTCATTGGATTGAATATTGAAGTTATGTATTAAGCACCACTTTCAAATCTTGGACTACTTGTTCTAATCATTTGAATTTTTTTTTCACTCTCCGGTATGATGACTCAATCAATATACATATAGATAGAATGCCTTAAATATAATTATTCAGATCATAAAATGTCCTCATATGAAAATTAATTGATCAGTTTTAGGAAATAATATAGCTTGGTGATCCTCATGTATTTACTACACATTTTTAGTGCTATGGTGGTTATACTTCTCTTTTTCTAGCATATTCACAATTTTGAGTTACATCATCTCTTATAATCCCATATTTTTTCAGAAGTGTTAAACATTTGTGTTTTAAATTTTCTTCCACATCATTTTGATCACTATGTCTTATATTTTATGCTATCACTCAACTCTACACTTGTATATCCTAACATTGTTAAACTTAAACAAAATACCACCATCAATGTATTAGATGGAGTGATTAAGGATGAGGAGGCATAATGTGTAATTAAGTAGAGATGATGAGGGAGTCAATAGGCATGATGAGAGATGGTGAGGGTTAATGAGGTAGGGAGGATAAGGGAGTGATTAGGGATGATGAGTGATGGTGAGGATTAATGAGGGAGTGATTATGGGAGATAAGGGACAAGGAATGAGTGATAGATTATGAGGTATGATGAAATAGTGATTAAGGATGATGAGGTGATGTAGGAGTAACACTATCCAATATAAATAGAGATATAGTTTACATCTTTAGAGTCTTTAGAAGGTGTTAAAAGTCATAAGAAGTTTGTAGGAGTATTTAAAAGTTTCAAATTTTGTGTCAATTTTGAATTAGAGTTATATTGGACTTTACCACCAAATCTTTCATTTAAATTTTTTAACTTCCATAGAGACTTAAATCTTGTTTTAAGAATTCCAACATTGAATTTGGTGTGGTTACACTTTATAGAGGATTTTAGGATGTTACAACACATATACTAAAACTCATGCTTAAGAAACATGTTAGTGGTTGAGTTAGTTGAGGTTGATTTCAACATACAAAACAAGTGAAAATTTAGTTTATGGTTATTTGGTAATAAGAGTCCTTGTCCATGTCTTATTTTGTGTTCAGAGTTAGATTTAAGAGAGTTGGATGGCATAGGATTCAAAATAATTAATTTAAATAACCCCCAACAAGTGAAACATGATTATTAACAAGTTATTAGTGATCTTTGTGTGATTGGTAAGTTGAAACTAAATTTTATTTGATGGCTAGTATAGAATTTTTTATTTTAATTTCAAATCTTTTGAATGTTCAAATTACAAACTGTATACCCTATTTTTTTACAAACTATGCCTTCAATTCTAAGTGAAGGTTAGAGTTTTGTGAAAGTAGAGATTATATTTGGTGGGATTTTGGAATTTATGATTAATTATTAACTTTAAATAAAAATTCATTAATAGTATTTAGACATTTTATGTTGTTATTTTTCTAAGGACATTTTATGTTAAACAACATAACCATGTATTCTATGAGCAAATTTTCTAAGTATACATCTATGTGAGATGGTATATACATGTATTGGAGTGAAAATTAAAATGTATATGTTGGTGAATTTATTATAATATGATCATTAAGTATTATTTGCTTTTAATTAGATTTCATATATTTGTATGAGTAAAAATAAAACTAACATAATCTTCATCAAGAAATATAACATAATGAAAGTGGTATCTCTTGAAAATCAGAAAATTTAGTGTTATAGATGGAAGGAATTAATTTTTTAAAGTGTGTAAACATTCACAAAGTAATTTAAACCTCCATATTTATTTATATCAATTTTTGGAAGGAATTAGAAAAAATAACCTCTTTTTAGATTACTATAGACCTGTGACTAAGTACATAGTCTATTCAAATTTGGTTAAGTCAATATATTGTAGCTTAAAAATGGAAATATAACACTTGAAAATGTGAATATGGTAAAATTATACCTAATATAGTATTCAAAGTCATTAGAAATTCCTTTAAAATATTTAAATCTTAGTTTGACCCTTCTCAGGGCTCTAAAATCATTCTAAACCTTGTATTAGGGTTTTTACTTTCAAAGTGAGTTTTTAGGAGTTAAAAATATAAATAATTAATGAAAGTTTGTGAAAATTTTAATTTAAACATGAAAAATGTAATATATTGTTTTTAAGTTGTGTAAATATGGATAAGTATAGATGGGGGAGTATTGTGTGGGAGATAAGGTAAAAGGAAACCTAAAGATCTAATCTAAGAGTAGAATGAGCCAAAACAAGATATCAAATAGTTCAAACAAAGCCTAAAAATTTGTGAATAAATGGGATATAATACAAGGTATCCATAAATTAGGTTTATTTGATGATTTGAGTCTGTACTAGAAGATTCTATGATAGAGTAAGAGGTAGTGTATGATATGAGGATTATGTTTAGAAGTTAAGTAGGGTTGAGAAGTTAGAGAGAAATCAAAGGAGTGTAAGGAAGTTTTTAAAATCCATATTAAGGCCTAATAAACAAAATAAAATATTTTATCTAAGTTATTATAAAGTGTAAAGACTAGTAAGGGGGATAGTCTCAAAGTAAGAGAGATTGAATGCATTAAGTAAGGAGAATAGAATCAATTGTTTAGTGAGACCATAAAAAAATGGTGGAGAATAAATGAAATATTTAAAATGTAGATGTGAATTTTAAACGTGTATAGGGTCCAAATATATATATTAAGAAAGAAAAGATAGAGTGAAAGGTACATAGATATTGGAAAAAATCTTGGACAAGCAGAGTATACAATAGGGCTCTACATCATGAGGGATGGTGAGGGGAAATAAGGGAGTGATTATAAATGATAAGGAATGGTGAGGGTTAATAAGGGATTGATTAAATATGATTAAGGATGAGGAAGGACTGATCAAGGATGATGAAGTAGTCATTAGGGATGGTAAAGGCCAATGAGGGAGTTATTAGGGAATATGAGGGATGGTGAGAGTAAATGAGGGAATGATTAGGGATGATGAAAGAGTGATTAAATATGATGAGTTATGGTGAGGGTCGATAATGGAGTGATGAGGGATGAGGAGGGAAAAGTAGTGAGTTATTAGGGATGATGAGGCATAGTGAGGGTTAACAAGGGGGTAATCATGGATCATGAGGGAGTCATTAGAGATGACTAGGGATAGTGAGGTTCAATGATGGAGTGATTAGGGATAGTAAATAATGATTATAGAGTGATTATGGGTGATGATGTATGAATATGAAGTGTTTAAGGATAAGGGAAGGATGATGAACAAGTGAAATTAACATAAGGTGGTTGTTTGATGTGTGTAGGTCATCAATGTGATCTATGCTACGCCAATCACACCATTTTGCATAAATTTCAATGTGAGTGGTTTGAAAACTTTAATTTTGACAAACCTAAGACTCCTAAAAATTCTTGGACTCAATCTAAAAGGCATGAAAACCTAAAAAAAAACTATATGTTTACCAAAAATGGATAACAATTACAAGAGTTATGTCCTTAAATCCATAGGATTAATACTTAGACCCTAAAAATTCCTATGTGTTGACCTAATTGGATTTTTAAAAAATATTTACCACATCGTAAGGTGTGAAACTATGAGACCAAATCTATCAGATGCTAAGTGATCCTAATTTATTATATTTACTAAAATAAATTTAAAGTATATTAAATTAAATGTAACAATATTGAGAATATTGTTACATATGATTTTTTATACTTAACATTTAGAGTATTAAATATAATCTTATGGATAAAATTGGCTTCCTGTACAACTCCCAAATTCTCATGGAGTTGGTTTTATATTTATAACAAAGCAAAGTATATGCATTATATTATGTATATTCATTATATAGTACACTATATAATTTGTACACATTATACAATATGTGTGCATTATTTTAATTTACAATAACATGTATGCATTATTTTTTTCTCAATAATGTATATGCATTATGGATTTATAATTATCGATCCATAATTTCAATAACATGATAGAATTATTAAAATAATGTGATCATGTTATTTAATAACGTGATCACATAACCTAAAATGTCCACAAAAATTTCCCCCAACTCCGTGAACATACCTAAGAACACCTTTTCCATATAAAGATAGTGATTAAAACTTTGTGGAAACATAATTATGTGCAAACATGGATATATAATAATTTTTATTGATAGAAATAAAACATTTTGTATATATAGTAGATTAAAATTAAGTGCACGTGGACCAAGCCAATATTCACATGATCTAGGAATGACCACAACCAAATACTTTCAAAGAGATTCATATTTTATTGGGATTAAAAATTTTATACAATAGGTGTACTTGGTTTTTATAATGTGACTTGGTCTTCAAATTAAATTACCAAAGGTGGCACTAAATCAAATTTCATTTGGAAAACTACAATATAGACCATTTTAGGAATTAAATTATAGACTTTTTTCTACACCAATACTTGTGTTTCCAAATATTTAGAAAGCATTTTATCTGGAGACAAATGCCTCTTATAATAAACTTTTAGTATTAAGAACTGAATATGGTCAACTAGTTGCTTACCAGAGAGAAAATTTCACTACATTGGACCTAATCAACTACCCAACATATGATTAAAACTTTTCACTATTGTTTATTAGTGTAAATATTTGAAGTATTATATATTTGGAAAGTAGAATGTGATCCACACATAATATAATACAATTCTATTATTGTAGAATCATTACATGTTTCATTAATATTGGTATTAAAAATGTCATTCTTATCTTTAGTGGTTCCATTCGAACATAAAGCATAACAAGGGAAGTTCCAATCCACTCATAATTTTTGTTAGCTATCTATTGGTTCAGTCATTGTTTTCTTATATTTGATTCTTGTAGACATAAATTCGTCATATGGTTATAATTATATCCATATGACATGGATTTTGTACACATATATTATAATTTTATTTGGGGTAATTCAATTCCATATTTATACTAGCATAATGGAATCCTATATCACCATAGACACTTTTGCATTCTTCATGAGTTAGGGAGTTATAAAATAATATGGGAGGATCATATTATTAATTTTCAAGGACATTTTATATATAAAATTAATCTTGTAGTGTTTTATAAATACTTACTATGGCCACATCTTAGGTCTTATATATCCAAATACATAAAGTCTTTCACTACAAGTTTTATTTCCAAACCATTTAATAATAAAAAAGGTTTATATACACCATTTTTTGTTAAAAAGAGGCCATGGGAATATATTTAAATGAATTTTCTCTCAATATATATTACCACCAAGCATGGTAATAATTGCATTTATATAGTAGTTGATAGATTTTCAAAGATGGAAATTATAATACCTTGTATTAAATAAATATCAACTTGTGAAATAACTCAGTTGTATTTTTATGATTTTGGATTCACATTAAAGTATCAAAAACCATCTTATTTCATAGGGATACAATGTTATTAATATATTTATAGGAAGCACTTTGGTCTATGATAAACATAAAGTTGAATAAATCAATTTCCTTTCATCCATAGACTTATAGATATATAAAAGCGGTAAATAATATGATATGACATCTTATTAGAGTGCATAATTAAAATAATCAACACATGAGGGATGAAAACTTGTATTTCTTTCAACACAATTACAATAAAATTTTATGTGTCTCTACCACACATAATCTTTTTAAGGTTTTCTTAGGTTTTTAACCTCTACAACTCATTGATATATCTTATCATGTTTTGAATTTAAAAAACAACTCCTTTAGCTAAAAAGGAGATTCATAAATCTATTTTGTTCACTACGCACATTAATATCAATTAAAAACCATTATGCATTATGTTAATAAAAATTACAAGAAGTACCATAAAAAATCAAACACCACACACATTTCAAGTTAGTTACTGAGTCTAGCTACACCTTCAAAATAAAATAATGATAAGACCTTACCAAAGATTCATCCACTTCAGTAAAAGCTCTATATAATCACCAATCAAGTATAGAATGACACTTTTAAGATTAATCTACATTATTATCATGGGTTTCATATAATTTAACTACAATAGTATTACATCATTACTATTCACCTTTTTAAATATTTTAGACACTACGTATATTTTTTAACATATAGATATCAATCCATATTGAAAAACTTTAGAAGAATAAGATCAAGTCATTGAAACTCAATTCATACATATGTCAACAAGATATCTATATCATTTAGATCATAAATGTAGGTCAAATTTTTTCCTAGTTAAAATGGTTTTCATAAATGTAGGTTTCCACATATTTTAGTAAAACTTCATGCAATAGGGATAATTTATATTCAAGGAGGGGTGATTGATTCAATAGTATTTTGGTCAGTATATCTTAACATTATTCTATATCTAGACTTACACTAAATTTTGTAGTACTACAATGCATTTCACACCTACATTCTAATTCATAAGATCAAAGTCTAATTCTACATTAACACATAGTTCATGCAATGTCGGTGATGTGGACCATATCTCATTAGTCATGGTAGTTAGTGGCATCCCATCAGTCATTAGTTATGAATTGGTTTCCACAAACTTTTAAAAAAAATAAACTTATTATTCATCTTCCTCCATTGTATATTAATGTACACTTTCATTCATTTTAATTAGTTACAAGAGGATACATTAAGTTAGGGAATACATAGACACTACATATTTGATCTATCAAAATAATATAAAATACAAAGCATGATATAACTTTGATTTTATAATTACACATTGGTTATCTTAATATTATTAGATTTTTATTAGGAATATTAGTTTAGTTATCAAATTATATGAATGTGTAAAATAAATAAAGTGAGTTCATCTCATGAGTGTTTGATAGAACAAAGGTTGAAATACCAACTCACATAGATATGATTGTGATAAAGAATAAAAGAGAGATGTAAGGCATAAGTGTGAGAGTTCTATGGAGATAATATATTGATGTTGACTAGTTTAAAGGAGATATATGTACTATTTATGTAATGTTTTGAGATAAACAAAATTAATAAATTGATATCAACAAAAAATCTATTAAAATTAATCTCGTTCAATTTGTGTTAGTGTTATTTATTTATTTTTTCATTAAAACAAATCATATAATAGTGTTGTAGTACAAGCCATGTGCAAATGTTTTTTATATGTTTACTCAACCTATTTTCACACTACCAAAAAAATTGTAGTGAAAATCATGTGCAAAAAATTTGTCATTCACCATTGACTTACAATCTATTAAAACTTCCATTCTATTCACTCTTCATGTAGTTTCTAAGCCATTATGTCCATCTTTTTCATACCTAAAAAGTTGAATATATATTACTAAAATCATGATTTATCTCTAAATTTTTATAAAAAATAATAATTTCAAAATGCTCTAAAATTTTGAGGAGAACAAAACTCAAAAATAGTTTGAATAAATTATACAAATTCAAAGATTTGTTTAGCACATAAAATGAGGGATGTGAAGGCATGTGTTTCATGATTGCAAAAGGTTAAAAATTAAGACAAAAAAGTGCAGAGAAAATATTGTCAAAATGTAATCACATGATCAACTTAAAAACAACTCCTCAAATGAAGATTTATTTTCTGAGTTAGATTGAATCTAATTTTTTTTACCATATTATACATTATATTCGAATTATTGATAAAAATAATTTAACTAAATATCAAATTATGAATCTTTGTCTTTATCCTCATCAATTTATATTGAGATATCTATTTATTTCTAAGCCTTTAATTATTCAAATCACTAAAATTGCATCCTCATAATAAATATTTCATTTAAATCTAGCCACAACTAGTTTCATGGAAAAATATAGTATAGATATCAATAAATTATTAGCACACTTCCAAATTGTTTACAAGATTCTAAATGGGTGGATAATGCAATATATTTTGGTTTCAACAACATCTTGCATCATATTTTTTAACTACTGAGACCTATGTTCACCCCTAGAGCAAAACAACCTCAATCATCCAACTATGTGTTTATTTTAATAGTTTCCTCATATATAAAAATTATTCGTTTTAGTTGTTTTGTATTAAAGTTTATGCCATTTGTTAAGTTTTGTAAGCCTATAGTTTTGACTTCATGGAATGTTGTTTTAGGCTTTAAGTTCAATTTTATTTTTATTTTTGGTTTTGAATTTTTATAGTGTCTTTTCATTTTCATGTTTTAATAATGTCATGTTATAATATTCTTTATAGGTATTTTAAGTTTTATTTTAAATATTTTTGTTATTATAGACATTATTTTTAGCTTAGTTTTTTTTATTTTAAAATTCATAAGTTTCAAAAGTTGTAATATATTATTTTAGAGTTATTTTGAGATTCTAAGTTTTTATTTTCAAGTGACGAGTATATTTCTATAAAATAAGTTTTTTTAAAGATATAGATTTTTAGTTGTTTATTTTGTAGTCTTTTATCATAACTTAAATTCAAGAATTTCTTTTTCTAAAGTTTCAAATAATCTTTTAAAATAAATTTTAAATAAAACACAAATAATTGTTAATCCTATATAATTTTATAACAATTTATTTTTTGTTTGGTAACAAATATATTTTTGGGTGAACCCAAAGTTCATGAGTCAATCCTTTTTAAGGTATATTAGGAATATTAATTTATTACTCACATTATTACGTTATATTAATATGTTCAAAATAAATAAAATGATTTACATCTCACAGGTGTTTGATAAAATAAAGGTTGAAATACCAACTCATGTAGATAAGATTGTGATAAATATAAATGAGAGATGTAAGAGATAAAGGTGATAGTTTTATAGTGATAAAGGATTGATGTTTACTATTTATTTATATGTGTATGTATTATATATGTAATGTATTCATATGAATAAAATCATGTAATTGAGACTGACCAAAATTTTATTAAGAGGAATCTCATTCAATTTTTATCATGTTCCTTGTTATTTAATACATTTCTCTCTCATATCCTCTATCATTTATAGTTTTATTTTGTTCATAATCATCTTTAATTCATTTAATTATGTTTTTTATTGGGTCTCTTCTTCAACCCAAGATATTTGAAGGTTGGTGTTCATTTAATATATATCCCTAATTTTTTTAATTATTAATAGAATTTTTGAAGGGATGGATATACTATATGTAATTTACCATGGGATGCCCCTTAAATTATTTAGAAATGTAAATTCCATGTCCCATTAAAATAGAATTCAAATTGTCTTAGAATATTTATTGAGACAAGGAGGTTAGAATTTTTGTAAAATTTTCAATGGTATGATGATAAATTTTAAAATTAGTTATCTCCAAGTTTGGATACAAAGTTATTAAAGGTCGATGGAATTACTATTATTTTATTTGAGGAGTAAATTGCTGATATAATAGAATTTTCATTCAAATAATAGAAACGATACCTAGTTATATATAGAGGGGCTCTTTGTAAGGAAGAGTTATTTCTCCATGGAGAAAACGTGATTGACACATGAAAATAATATTATAATATAAATAAATTAAAATAAATTATGTCTATGACAAATGAGAAGGTAACACATTTATCATCTTATAGGCTCCTACCTAAAGTTTACTCTTACAAGTTTCTTTAAAATTGTTTGAAGTTAGAATTAAGAAAGTTTGCATCATTCTAATATTTAGAGGTAAGTAAACCAGAAAAAGTTTTATGAAATTTTTATGTTCATATTATAATTAAGATAATAATGTTTTGTGTCAATAATATCTGAATATTTTAATTCTTACTAATGATTTGAAATAGATTCCAAACACTTACGTTGATGATTTACTAATTAGATAGTTTCATTTCTTATTTACAAAATGAAACAATATGTGGTGATGAATGGGAAAAGTATAATACACTATAATGAGACTCACCCCATGTGGTTGACAGTTTAATTTAAAATGTATTTATAAATTATAAATAGGTATGTAAACTTTTTCTAGAATGAATAGATAAAAAATGAAAAATTTCAATATTAAGATTTAACTTATTATATTAGGAAAAACATTTTTGGGTTGGGATCATAAACTTATAAAAAATATTTTTAGATGGAATGATATTAAAAAATCAGTAATGAAGTATCATTCACCTTATTACTTGTTATAGGATAGATGGAGGGAAGACCTAGATTTGATTTATTTGACAAAGAAGGGAACACTCTAGATTGAGTTTAGATTTGAATTTATCTTTTTATGGTTTATGTTTAAGAATTGGAAAAGTAAATATAAATATGGATGTATTTTAAAAATAATAATGGATTTTACACATCTCTAAATGAATATGAATTTAACTTAAAGGTCTTCAGAAAAATTGTTTAAATTTTTATGAACACCTAATTTCCAACATGATGATCATGGAAGGATTACTTCACAATGTTTTTATCATGGGAGTTAGGGTAGATTTTACTTTTTATTGTAGTTGGATTGTATTATTACCTATTATTTTATAATATTTATATGGTTTTCGAAATATTCATACATTTATTATAGAAGATTCATTAAGGTTCAACAATGTTATTTTTTTCATTTTTTCATAATTATTATAATCTAGGATTTATTGTTCAAAATTTCCATATTAAATATATCTACGTTACATCAATGTGGATGTAGTATAAAAATTTAAAGGATTTATCTCTAGTTTATATGGCAAAGTGATTTTTGAATTTTATAAGATTATGTATGCACTCTTTCTTAACATTTTGTAGAAGTTCTTAGCCTTTGCATGAAGAATATTATGTCCCTTATTATTTTTTGAGGTTGATTTTTTCAAAGGATATTTTATCATGATTTTAAATTTAAATCACTCATTTATATCTATCTAATATTTTAGAAAGAGAATTTTAACATTAAATGTGGCTTTTTAAAAAAAAATTATAAGTATGTGTCATTTTTGCCCTTTAGAAGTATTCTTTCTAAAACATGCATGAGTTTGTGTATTGAATAATTTGGAAAGTAGATATGGAAAAATTATTAATTATCTTTGAATATTGATTTATTTTGAAATTGATCTATCTCAATGGAATTTTTAATTTTTTTTCTTATAATTTATTTTTATAACTCTTAGTGACCTTAATGAAAAGGATAATGGACCCTTTAACTCTCTTTTATAGATAAAAATAAATGAAATCTTTTTTAATTAAGCTATGTACCCTAGATAAGGTTTTTTTTGTTGACATAAGTCAACTTATAATCATAATATATTATCAAAATGTCTATACACAAACATGTTACTTAAATTTATTTTCAAATACATAATATACGATACACCATATAACTCATGTATATCTTAAGTATATTATTCATATAAAAAAATTAAATGCAAAAAATATAAACATGCCTATATCCATGTACCATTGTCATTCAGATGGACCCAATTTTTATACCACTTCATTTCATTTTATAAAGGGTTCTAAACCTTCACCAGGATTTAAAAAAGTGTACTAACTTATAATTCTCATACAACAAATAAATGATTTTTAAAATATATGTTTTAATTATTAAAAAAAAAGAAAATATGCAAGGTAGATATTAACACCCATTTTATGATGGCAAAACTATTGTACATTAGTAATTAGAAAATTGTATATATATGGGAAACTAAATAATATAAAAAACATAATTTATGAGATATTACATGTCAAAAACATACAGATTAAGTACACCAAGGGGTTTCATATAATTTTAATAACTAGTAGATGATTAAATATGCTTACAAATGACTAATTAAAAGTAATTCTTTAACAAAATAATTAAAAAGGATCAATAATGTAATAATATTCCAACATTTAAAAAAATAGGAAGACTTGTACACTTATGAACTATATTGACCAATAAACTTTACATCCAAATAATTTATTCTTTAAGGAATTGAATAGTAGTGTTTAGTAAGTGAAGCTCAATATAAAAGACTAAAAATAATAATAATTCATATTGTCATTAATACATGTCAGAGTTCATGTTATCAACATGAAATATGACTATATATTTTACTCATTAGCTCAATAATATATACATATCAAGAATGAAGTAACATAGTAGATTTATGTAATTAAAATTATTTAATGACCAATTATATAATATTATATTAAACATATTCTAGTTATATCTTAATTGAATTGGCCATGATAAGTCTAAATATCAATGTTATAGTTAATTGGTCATACCCAACACAACAATCATCTTATGTGTGGGATAACACTTTCCAAAAAGTATGATAATTACGGATTTGAGAGTTATATTAATTCTCCTAAATTTTTTTATAGAATCCAATAAAACATGTATACAAACACATTTTATTATTTATTTCACATATTTTATTTTGGTTCACCATCTATTAAATAAAACTTGAACTATAAAGACTCTTAACTTGTACCTTTCTTTTATCATTGAACTCAATTGTCTTTGATGAATTATTTTTCATTTTGAATAATTAGGTTATTACGGCTATAGTTTCATATCATTTCTTAATAGTCTTATGACCTTTTCTAATATATTTTACAAACTATATAGATTGCTTATAAACTTCAAACTCATTTTTTTTAGTTTTTTCATTGTTTATTAAATCATGTTAACTTATAAATTATATGTTCATATACAATATCATTCCTTTGATTATTATTATGGTACTTATAAAAATGAGTTTCCATTACTCATTTAGTAGTATTACTACATTTTCTAATTTGGTATTCTTTTCTAAGGACTATTACAATTTATTTAGAACTTTATTAATCACTTATTACCTTATAATTATTTCATGATAATGTTGTATAAGACTCTCACTCACTAGAATATAAGGGATTAAAAAATATTTGATAACTAAAACTTGCCCATAATTCATAGTTATACAATGACCCACTCTATAAATTCTTAAAGATTTTTATTATCTTTATAGTTAGTTTATTTTACGTAAGGTTCATTTAGTCTGATTATTAACAAAATATATATTCAATGTCACGTAATCTATTTTTTATAAATTAAACCATCTAAAGATAAAAACAAGAAAAAGTATCATTGAAATGGGATTATATCCTTTCCTTGAATACATCCATTCATGCTCAAGTAGATGGGTATATATCAAAAATGGTTATACCAAAATATAAAAATCATCACACCCATGTGAAGATGATATGATATATATGGGCATGATCCTTCATTAAATATGTTATTTTAGATTTAAGATTAATAACTTTGAGTATTATTATCAAAAACCTAGTATATATGGTTATATGTCTAATAATATTATCTTATTAATGTGTAAGGTAATTTTTTATTTCTAAACAATAATGATAACCAAATCCAATGCCAAGTTTTCATAGTAATTTTATTAAATAAATTATTATTCATTGTATTTTAATTAATAAAAACAATTTATTTCATAAAAATAAAAATAAATAAAATTGATTATTTATATTCTTAATCAAAATCAAATTACAAACCTTAAATATTTTCGTAGAGCTCAAAATTTTTATTTTTTTCATTCCTCTTACTAAATTCATTAAATTTGCCTTCTTATTCCTTAATTACTTCTCCAACATATATCAAATATTATTCTTCTATCCCACCATCCTTATTTACCTTCAAGTTTTTTTAAAAATGAATGCATAAAACATTCCCACAAAATATGGCCATTGTTATGATCCTGATGGGCAGATTTCACTAATGCCTCGAGGTTTTGGTGTAACAGTTAGATACATGTGATATCAGAGCCTCCACCTGGGTTCAAGTCATAGAGTGGGTGGCTATGCTAGCATGGCAGTGTTCATCCAGGGCTCATACACATAGGGAATCCTAGTGATATGGGTGCAAATCTAGCCAAGAGTCTAGGCTTCGAAAGTGTGGTGGGATGTTATAATCTTGATCAGTGGATTTCACTAATGCCTTGAGGTTTAGGTGTAGCAGTTCATTACATGTGGTATCAGAGCCTCCACCTAGGTTCAAGTCATAGAGCGAGTGGCTATGCCAACATGGTAGTGTTCGTCTGGGGCTCATACACATAGGGAATCTTAGCGGTATGGGCACAAATCTAGCCCAAAGTCTGAGCTTTGGAAGCATGGTGGGATGTTATAATCCTAATGGATGGATTTCACTAACGCCTCAAGGTTTTGGTGTAGAGGTTTGTTACAACCATAAGTTTTGTTTAATAACAAGTTAGTAACAACCTTTAAACTCCCATGTTTTTATATCAATTAAATACATACATAAATTACATAAATAAATCTCATGCTCCTATAATCATCATGAATTTATTACACAATCAAAATGTGATGTTTGAATTTATGCATTCAAACCATCATAATCCTTATCCTATTTTGTAAGTGGTTTTTCACGTTCACCACTCCATACAATTATTATCATAAAACTATTAATCTATTTTGTATTTGTATTAAACCCTTCTTCTCCTTACATAAATGAATAATTATGGGTTGGGTTAAGGTTTTTTTTCATAGTTAAAGCCTAATTTTTTTCCACAATTTTCTTTTGTCATCTAAATTTATATTTCATTTTATTACTCAAGTTTATAGTTATATTTATATTCTAAAGTATCCAAACATTACAATGTCTCACTTGTGACACAAGAAACAAGTATATTAATATGAAAATAGATCATTCTCGATAACATACTTTGTAAGTTCATTAACATGTCATATCAATCATTAGTTATGATATTATAAATATGATGATACGTCCATAATATGTAAAATAATATTAATAATAAAATACATTTAAATGGTTTATTATTAATTGTAAGAAGAATAATATATTAGAAAACCATAGAGTTCATTATTTTTATGTAATGTTGATAGTGATGTGACATATGATGCCCAAGGCTATTATACCATAACCATATTGATATATAACCTTAGTCATCATGTTATATGGTAACCAAAAACACATAATTATGTAAGTATGATGGGATATTCTATAGTAGTACATAAAATTACCTATTTATCTCACATTCCTCTAATGACCTTATTATTTCCAAAATGTTATCCCAAAAGTAGGTCCATATTTCTTGTGGCCAATCTAAGCACATGTAAGAAACCCACAACACATTTTCAGTGTCAAATCCAATAAAAAATCATAAATCCAATAATAACCATGTAACAATTGATTATAAAAATATAATAATTTTATTGAGTCAAATATATAATTGAATTAGAGCCAAAATATATTGCTACAAATAAATATGGAAAACAACATAGGTGTATATGATTTTAAAAATATTATAAACACAATTAAATATTAATAAAAACCATAATACAATACCATTTAGGCTAATCAATGATATCATCAAAATCTATGTAACAATATCTCAACACCAAAATGACCATGTACCAAAATCTAAACTATAACCCATCATAATATTAAGTTATAACTTTTATAAAAATGAATATATTAAAATAATCATGTGCCCTTAGCATGTATTATAAAATATAAATATAACCTCAAAAAATGTGATGCTACATCCTCCCTCATAACTAAGCAATGTCTTGATTGTTTAATTTTGAGAAAGGTGATGGTAGTTTCTATGAAAGAGGTTTTCATCCTCTTATGCAACACTCCTCTCACTCAGCTTGTTCATTTAGACTATGGATCATGATCCACATTTTATTATTTTGGAGTAGTCATATTTTGGTCTCAAATGTGCTCAGTGAGGTTTGATGGTCGTGCTTCAACCTTCTATCTTTTTAGGATCCCTTTTGTATTATTGCCTAAGTTTTGGCTTCATTCTATGGCTACCACATGGAATCCTTGTGTTCATTCAATATGAAGAAGTTATCTATTCACCTAGGTGTATTTTCAGCTCTCCATGTGGTGATATAATACTCATCCAAGGTAGGCTTCTCTTTTTAGATCTAAAAGGAATGCCATTGGCTGGTGGAGTGATGTATGGGTCCCACCATATAGTTTAAATAAGAAAGAAGTAGAGCTCACCATGTTGCATCATGATTCTCCTTCGGAGCAAAGTTTTCTCTTATTAGAATTGTAGATAGTGTTATTGATTGGTGATATTAGAAAGGTGACCCACCAAGTAATTATAATAGAGAGGAGGAAAAGCTTCCATGTGGCACCCCCACACACATTTTAGCAAAACGATTTCAATTTTCCTAAGAGTAGTGGCAACTCACCATGTTGTCACCTCACATGATACTAGTTAAGTAAAGTAAAAATAGGCTTTATAGAAGAGTGTTTAATCCTAATTTTGCCATGCATCACCTAAACTCTCCCTAGGGGCAAATTTTTCTTGTTAGGACTTTGAGCAATGTCATTAGATGAGAAGAGTGGGCCTCACTTTCTATCAAGCATCCCAGACGTAATTATAAAGGAAAACACATGGAATAAAGGAACTTATTCTAAGCATTATGGGCATCATAAGGCATTATAGGTGCACTGTATTTGGGATTTTGAAGACCAACTACACTCATGAGCTAGAGTTCCTCTTTCAGTTACAATGACCTCATCATGGGTGTGAGTGTCACAATTTATAGGTATCATTTTGTCATGATGTTTTTTTGCCTATATAATCTAAGCTCTTTTTTTAAAATGGATAGTAGATGAATAATTATTATTTTTATTATTAGAGAGAAGCCATTTGTAAGTCTAGTTTTACAATAGGATTATCAAGTAGGTTTTTTTTTCATTCTAAAAATTTAATAGGTTCCCCTCATGGGAAAGTATTTTACTATATACTATGATATTGGCCTTTTGTATGGGTTTTTTCTACACAACATGAAGAGGATGTGATGTTCTATGCCAAACTAAGTACATATTTATTATTATTTGTTGTTTTCATTTCTCTACTTCTATAGTATTGATTCTTGTTTATGTTATAGGCTTTAATTCATGAATGTGCTCCTTTAATAGTATTAATGTTCAAATATTCAAGTTATTTTATGCAATTATAGGTCAATACTTAAAATATATTGGCATATCACCTTAGTTGGTTTATTTCAATTTTATTTTGCTTTTCCTTATTATTTTTCACACCCACTTAGTTAAAAGAGATAGCTTCTAAAATACTAAAGGTTAATTTATAGAACTAATTCAATCCAACATATATAAATCTTCCCATAGGAATTTTTTATCCAAGTGTGAGAGTCTTAGGCATCAATAAGTTTTTATTTTCTAACATGCCTAGTGGGACCCAAAATACTAGTATACCTACCTAGGAGCCTAAGTTTATGATCCAAAGGCCCATCATAAGGTCATAAAAAATGTATAATACAAATTTTATAACACCACCTCTATGATTTATAACTCACCAAATGATGATAATATCCATTTCTACTCCACACCAACAATAGATGGCTATCCAAGGACGATCAAAGAACTTCATAGTGTAGAATAGTGATAGCCCAATTATCTCTCTTTTACCTATAGATAAATGGGACCCAAACTCTATTAATGCTTTAAAATCACTCCCTAAATTATTATGGGATGATTTCAAGAACGTAGTAGAACATCTCCAATATGTTGCAAATGTATGCACCATGCACTATGTCATAGAGTATAATGTATCCCTAAGGCTATTAGCACCTATTTTAAAGGGAGAGCTCTTGATTCACACCATTCATTAACAAAAAATTCCATATAAAATTTTGATGACTTGGGTAATATATTCTTTGAGTGATTAAATGAGAAGGTATACTGGTCATCTCTCCTATAATAATGGATAAGTATCAAGAAGGCCCCATAAAAGGCTATTATAGATTTTAATAATAGGTTCCATAAGATGTAGAAAAGGATACTAATATTATCTTGACAAACAACAATTATGTTCATTTTATTCTACCTCAATGTGTTCAAATTAGATATTGTTGTCATGATTTAGTCACTTGTAGGTCAAGAACTATTAGATGCACACGAGCTAGAAATAAGAAATTAGAACAACTTGGTACAAAAAAGAAATATTCCTCCTCAATCATCAATGCCAATGTTCCCAAAAATATCAATTTCACCACTATAATAAGTATTGAGTACCTCATAGGTACCACCTTCTATATCCATATATCTACCCACTCAGGGGATCATGTCTGCTCAACCCTCACTAGATGTCGATATGAACAACATGAATAGTATATTCTAAAGATTTTGCAATGAGATAATAAATCTCAAAAGGTAGTAATCAATTCTTGTAAAAGTACCTTTCTAAAACTACAAGTAAAGGGGAACGCCATACTAGTATAACAAATACTAGGAGAGACAAAAGACAAACCACCAAGCATTGAATAATCAAATGCCAAACCATCAAGTGTGACCTATAAATCAAATGGTGGAGGTTCTTGATCCATTAAAAATATTATCACCAAATACAGTTAGGGAGCTATTCACTAGACAAAACAACATGGTAGATGATTCTAACTGATTGTGTTTCTCATGAAATGATGCATATGTACCCTAAAATTACCCAAGAGGTAATCTATAGTAGAAAATTATTGAACAAAATGATAGGGGAATGCACCAAATTTATCCTCCTGTGAGTATTGATCCCCAAAGGTTGATAATTTTTTATTAATGGCACAAACACAAAGGATGTCCCTAAAATAAGAAGAATAAATATCCATAAAATATGCACTTTTTATCTTAGGTATAAGGAAAAGTTGCAGTCTATGTGATCAAAGTTCCTATGTATAGAGTTCTACAAGTCTAATTTGATGATTAGATGCACTTCAAGAAGAGATGGGATAAGTTCCTAGATCTTGTTGTGAGGCCCAAAGTGACTTTAAAAAATATTCTAGTACCTAAAACTCCACTTCCAATGTATCAAAAGTGGATCAAAATAATATAAAACAAGTTAAAATATCTTGAGGTCCCACCTCCATGGTCATACAATGTGGTGGAGTAGCTAGAGAAATTTATAGCCAATGTTTCTCTCTAGTATGTCTTATATATCCCCAAGTAGAAATTTCCACTAAAAAAATCCTTGGAAGAATGGGAGAAACCCACATGAAAGAAATCGGCTATGGAATCTACACATATGAAGGGAAAGGAAGTTATCATGAGTGCATAACAATAGGTACCATACACATTCATCAAATCCAAAGAAGAGGTAATCAAGTAAAAATCTACACCATTCTATTTAACACTTATTGTTGGGAACAACCTATTACAAAACTCCACGATTGATTTGAGTATGAACACAATAGTGATGTTTAAGTAGATCATAAGTGCACTATAATTGAAGTATGAATCCTTGATTAAAGGGGTAATATAATTAGATGGAAAGAAGGTCCAAACCATAGGCATCATAAAGGCTCTTCCACTCACATTATATTCTTATCCTAGCATTACTATGTCACAATATGTTCTAGTGATAGACATCATGCCCATATTTAAGCTATGTCTATATCTATAATTATATTGGTCTCATTTAATCTTAAGCATAAAATATGACTCTAAGCTAAAAATATTATTTGAGCCACTACATCAATATCACATAGTAGATGAGGCTATGATAAATTTCAAAGCAATGCACACTTATTTCTCCAACATAAATATGTATCACATAGAGATGCTTGAAGAAGAAAAAGTGGTGAACACTAGAAGCTCAAAGGAAGAGTCCCTTGTCAATGAATTCATCAAAAGTTATTCATTCACGAAAATTTGATGCCACTAGCCTTATAACCTATGTAATCTATGATTAAGACCAGGCCATCACTGAGCTCATGAGAAAGAAAGAATAAATTAGTGAAGGGCTTAAAGACGATTCTATCTTTTGGACATTGAATTTTGATGATGTGAAATGCAAGACCAGATCTAGAGAAGGCATCTAATTAGTGTCTCCATCTAGAAAAGGGATCTTTCAAGCCTTATAATTTTAATTTTCTTACTTTTTCAAGCTTTCTAATTTTAATTTTCCTACTCAAACAATGAATCCAAATATGAATCACTAGTCCATAGCCTCGGCCTTGTTGAGTGGATGGGCATAAAGTAGATTAAAGTATTTGATGATTCTAAATTAGTGATAAGATAGGTGAGAGGGGTCACATATGTAAATACAATATGAATTAGGTCCTACCACTATAAGATATGGTATTTAATCTAAACCTTTGAAGCCTTGAACATTAAAATCACCCATAGGGCCGTGAATGTAGATGCAGACAAAATGGCAACAATTATCTCCCAATTTGACCTAGTGATAGACTTGTTAACCAATAATCAAGTATTATGGGTGATCATCAAACTTTCCTTTCCCACCAATGACCAAAACAAATAGGTATTCAAAATCAATTAATAAATCACTATGTTCCTACAATAATCATGTGAATTCATGAAGCAATTTAAACTAAACATTGAAGAGGCCTTTGGAGATCAGATTATGTAGTTGAAGGCCAAAAAATTGTTGAAGGGTATCATTACACTAGAAAATATATTTGACTCTGATGATTTGACTAATGACAAATGGACATTTATCATAGATAAAAGTGACTACTCTAAACTTGATATCAGAGATGAAAGAAAATTGAAGGTCATGAAGGAATTTCCCCCAAAGGATAAGGAGCGATTGATTTCTTTCTATGAAAAATATGATGGGGTCATTGCATAGACCTATAGTGATTTCAAAGGATATGACCATGAGGTCATTCAACACACCATAAACCTAGTGAAAGGAGCCAAACCCATCTAAATAAGTAGAGGCTAATTAACCCAAAAGTTAAATCTCTCATGGCTCAAGAACTAAAGATATGGATTGATTCAAGAATGATATACCCAATCAAGCATTCAATCAAGGTATCCAATCTAGTTCTATCATGAAATAAGAGTGGAAATATATGTTTTTGCAGAGACTTCAAGGATTTGAATAAAACATCCTTAAAGGATCATTACCCCCTCCCCTTTATGGAGTAAATCCTCTATATAGTAGTGACTATAGAAATGTTTTCTCTACTAGATGGATTATATGGATATAAATAGGTGCGTGTAAGTGAATAATATCAACATAAAACCACTTTCACCATAAATTGGGGAACCTTCACATATGTGAAGATGTCTTTTGACCTCTCTAATGTTGGTGATACATTCTAATGAACTATAGATGTAGATTTTAAGGGCCTAATCAACAAGATAATCCTAATTTACCTATATTAACTCATCATATTATCCAAAAGGAAGGAAGACTACTTTGATCATTTGGATAAGGTCTTCTAAACTTGCAAATAATTTAGGGTCTCTCTTAACCCCAAGAAATGTGTTTTTAGAGTCCCACAAGGTAAGATGCATAGATACATGTTATCAAAAGAAAGGATCACCATTGATCCAAAAACACTAAAGGCCATTAGAGACCTAGCTCTACCAGTGAACAAGAAAGGAGTTCAATATTTCTTAAGAAAGATCAAATTTATTAGTAGGTTCATACTTGACTTCATAAGATTAGTGAGACCAATTATGCTGATGCTAAAAATGGACTAGGCATTCAAATAGACTCCTAAAGGAATAGAATAATTTCATAAAATCAAATATGTGATATTCACTACTTTGATTTTGGTTAACCCTAACTTCTCTAAAGATTTCATCATGTATGTCTATGGGAGTGAGCATAACTTGGTGATTGTGTTAACTCAAAAGGAAGAAGGGGGAAGTGAACACCTGATCACATTCTACTCCATAACCCTATGTGGATATGATATATAGTATAACTTTGTAAAAAAAAAGGATTTCACCATCATCAAGGGCCTCAATAAGTCTAGACACCTTGTATCAAGAAGCAAAATAGTGGTGTAAGTGAGGCACTCTAGTTTCCATGAATACATAATGGAAGGGGAGATTATGAAAAATTAAGCCAATTAGATCACAAAGATCATTGAATATGATATCAAAGTTAGGCTGAAAAAATGTATTAGAGGAATAGGAATATGTTAATAAATAGTCCATTACATAGATGCCCTAATGGAAGGATAGGACATATCAAAAATGGTATTATTGAATCAATTTAAAACTATCAAGTCCTAGGTTGTTGATAGGACCTGATAAATGTAATTGAATAAATATTCTAATGGTATCCCAACACATAAAATGTGTTTTCTATATACTACAAGGGGATAGTTACACACTAGTCCAAGGGGTCCTATTCAAAAGAAACTTTAATGGAAAACTGCTTTGATGCATCGAAGCACACCAAGCTAAGAAAATCCTATAGGATATGTATTTCAACCCTCTAGGTGGCCATTTCTCTTAAAAATCACCATGACCAAGATCATATAGGTGGTTTATTACTAGACAACCATGTTTAAGTATTGTTATCAACCAATCAATGAATGTTAAAAATGTTAGTTCTTTGTAGGGAAGAGAAAGAATTTAGCCATGCTATTAAACCTAATTATGATTGATGAACCCTTTGCATAGTGGGGCTTAGACTTCATCAAAATGATCAATCCCATTTATATCACTAGTCACAAATGGATACTGATGGCCACTAATTACTTCATTAGGTGGACTAAAGTAGTCCCACTATGCGAGGTAACTAAAAATGAGATCCTCAGCTTCTTGGAAGAACTTATAGAAAGGATTAGCCTACCTAGGATGATCATCTCCAAAAATTAAAAGAACATCCTCTAATCCAAGATTTATGAATTAATTGTTTGAAATATTATTTTCTTGAAGACTTTATCTAATTACTACCTATAATATAATGGGTTGGCCAAGTCAACGAACAAAAACCTTATAAGACTGATCAAAAAGATGGGTGTTAATAGGTAAAGGAAATGGCATATGCATGTGAAAATAAATATATTATTATATTGAATCAGTTTAAAAAAAATCCTAAAGACATATTTGTATGAACTCATATATAGGAAAGAAGTGGTCATGCTTATGTCATCAAAAATCACCAACTTACAACTTTTGAAAGCTATTGAGATTGTGAAAAATGGAAAAATGGAGTTTAAGATGGTAAAATTATTCAACCTCTAATAAAAAGGAAGAAAGTGAGTGATTTGAGGATCACTCAATAACAATTAGTTAAGTGGTGGTTTAACAAAAATTCATTAGACCCAATATTTAAGCTTAGGGATTTGGTTCTCAAGTATAATCAAAGTGCCATGAAACCAGGCCAAAATGCAAAGTTTAATTCTCTATGGAGGGGGCTATTTTGCATCATTAATGATAGGCAAGGTAATTATTTTGAGTTAGAGGATGAAGAAGTCAATGCATTAGGGATTCTAGTTAATGTAACTGACTTGAAACACTTTAACTAGTTTACCAACCTTCCCCATGTACATAGTTAGTTAGTTTCCCTTTTACATGTGTGTTTCCCTTCCTTACTATTTTTTCACTTTATTTCATTATTTCCCTTTCCATAATTATTTCCTTTTGAATAAGTTCCATTGGCATAACTAGTTCACCTCATTACCATCTGTCCTCACCTTAGCTCTCCTAGTTTTCAAAACATTCTCTAAAAGACTGTTATCTACCTACCTCTCCTACCATTAATATCATATGCTTCATATTACATGATTCCTCATAAGGATCACTACAAATATCTTATGAGTTTCTCATTAAGCATGAATGCCACGCGTAACATTTATGGAGTTCCTAAATTTCAAATTTGCCATGATGATCACATTTAGGAGCACTAGCATATAAATACCACTCTCCTCATCTAGAAAAACACTTAGACATATTGAGAATTACAAATGCATTAAGGAATTGAGTAGAACATAAGGAGAAAAGAGAGTTGGGCCAAGAATTATGAGATTTTGTTAATGGAATTTGATATCTCGTGCCTTCATTATAATAGAGATTGATTTTGAGAAGAATTCATTAGATTGAGACTTTTACATCATTGGATGGGAGCAAGAGACATCTAAGAAAACATAAAACCTATAGGCTAGGTAGCCATGGATACCTTTCCCAATAGTATGTTGTAAGAAAATAATATGCTTATAGCCCCACTCAACCAAAGACAAAGGTTATGAATGTCAAAAGTGTATCTAAAGGGCATTACAAAGACCACATGTTGGTCATGGATTATGCAGATGAAATATATGACCCCAAACTAGCTAATAACCTTAATATTTTTAGAGAGGCACCCATACCCAAATGATCAATAAGGTCTAGAGGAATGACTATCAGTCATTTGGATACAAAATTTGGAACTTAATGCTGACACAATACATGGTGACTCTTTTTTACATGTGCTTAAATATTATTTCCCTCTACACATAGAGGTATGATGCCAACACTAGCATCATTATGGGTATCACCCATTTGAATGTAGATATCATTACATATGCCATTAGATAAATACTCTAGCTCCCAAGTGACTCCGAGGCCAACATTTGAAATATGGAGATCTTATAGAAGGTTTGGGATACCTAGGTCCATAATATGGACTTACTCAATTTTCTCCTCAAGATAAACTACATATAATCACCTCCTCTATCCATCCCCCTTATAAGCTTCCCAATGCATGACCTAAAATATGCCCTGTCTATGTTGGATTTCACCTTTGGGATGGACTTAGATGCTAACATCACCAATTGTCAATTGGATGAATGATTCCTCTTTAATATATTGAGAAAGGAGGAGGTTTATAGGATGAATTTAATATATGCCATCACTACCACTATGTAGAATGAACTGGCAAACATTTCAATGTCGAATACTTTTTTGTATTTTTCGTTACTCCTTCACCCAATCCTATTTGAACACTCCAAATTATTATCTAAATACCTCACACTCAAATACTTTGAGATAAAAACTCTCAATAACATGGTGACCCATGTAATAGTTTGGACACATGTCTTATCAATCATAAAATATTACTATGATTTCTTGTAAAAACATTTATTCCCAGTCCCCATTAACCTCAATCGAGAGGCCACTACATTTAAGATGATGAGCTTGTAATAGTTATGGCTCAGTAGTGGTAGTATTTTAGCTAATTAGTTATTTGGATCCCATTTTACCTTTATCCATGTCCATAGATTCAAAGAGGAACCATTTTGGCTCCCTTGTTTGCTGACATATAGAACCCTAGCCCAAGAGTTGGCTCACCAACATGATGTGGTGGATGCAATATATGGTGCAGGGAAGAAGAAGAACCTCTATGACACTCGTTTATCAGTAAGTGGTATCATGGTGGTGAAGAGGTCATAAGAGTGTCTAATTGCACTCAGTATTGTAGAGCTTAGACTCAACCAAATTGATCTTAAGTGGAATTATGATCCAGTTGGCCTCATAACAAACATAAAGACCATTGTCCCATTCAATCATGGGCCCCAACCATATCTCAAGGATTGAAGGTCACCAGTGGATGATGATATGAAATATTATGTGGATCTATCTAAGATATCTTCAAATATCCAAAAACTATGGGAGTCCTTTTACCAAGAAGTCTAGAAGTTTGACCCCTCGAAGAAGCTGACAAAGGGATTGAGAGCATACTTCATCCAAAGGGACTGAACCTAGGAGAAAATATATGCCTACTAGAAAGATAGGTAGTAAGTCAGCAAGCAAGAACTAAATTTAAAGGATTTGTACATGGATGAGACATTTGAGAACCTTTAGGATGAACACCATGAGGTGGAGTCTCTGGTACGAGGGTTATTTATCAAAGAAGAAGAAGAAGAGGATGACACTCTTAGAAAAGAAGAAGATGATACCACTCTAAACAAGGAAGAAGAGGTCTCTATGGTTCAAATGCCTTCAACCTACATACCTCCTCTATATCCACATCTGAATACCCCACAACACTACTAGGTTAGTTTAGGGCATCTTATAGTGGGGTCATCTCAACCTAGACAACCTAAGGCACAAACATCCACCCCTCTAACACAAACCCCATAAAAGAAGGCATTCTTCTCTTATCCCCTTCTTTATAGCTCTACCTATTTCTTCACCCCCTCATCACCCTTTAATGTTTCCATTAAACTTGTGCCACTCTCAACTACCCAATAAGTCACCTCCCTCACACTATTCTTAACTCCACCTTCATCATCCACATTATTATATATTATGGGATAATCATCTTCCACTCCAACATCATAGCTTCCCACCTTTCTCTCCTTATACCCTTACCCTTCACATACTTTTCTCTAAGGGAATAACATCTACTAATTTATAGAATCAAATGATCATTCTTTTTAGGCTATCTTAAGGATTCCCTGCATAAGGAAAAATATCTAATTACAAGATAAATTTCATCAACATATTGAGACTAATAGAAAACCTTAACTATCCTAAGCAAAGAAGAAAAGAGGTAAATAGGCCAAGGCCCTAGTGATGTCTCACATCTAATCATTCTTTCACCTAGTGTAGCAATATCTCATGATTGTATGTATGACACCCCAAGTAGTCATGTCCCAAGATTAGATATAGCTGGGGGACTACACCATATAATTTTTTAGCCTCAACCTTAACTATTCTAGACCCACTGATAGGGTTGAGTTAATGGAAAAACACAAAATTCCATCACCATAGACTACATCAAGGTAGGCCATTAGTTAGAGAAGACAAATCTAGAACTCAAAAGGGTGAAATATAATGTTGACCACCTCAATACTAAGGCCAAGGCAAAATACACAAAGCTCAACAAAATGAGGTCTAACCTTTAGAGCCATATCATCATCAAGAGATTCCAAGTAGAAGCCAACCAAAGCACACAACTATAAACCTAGGTTGTAAAGTTAGAGGCCAAAATAGATGGCCTAAAGAAGGAAAAGGGGACCATAAAAGCTTAGCTACAAGAGGAGTTAGAGATTGCATAGACCCATCAGAGTCTCTTGGACTCTAATAAAGAAAATTAATAATTACATCAGTAGATGTAGTAGGATTCCTCAATTAAGGACCAAGAGATCCTAAGACTGAAGAATGACCTCATTGCCTACTCCAAAAACACATGGATCCTCCCAATAGTCCAATATATATATATATATATATATATATATATATATATATATATATATATCTTACAAGGAGAGGATAAATAATGTGGCCACAAACCTAAACTTGATGCCCATTTACATCATAAACTCATAGTGGTTGAGCTTATATATAACTGAATCTATAGAATTGTTCTTGGCCTTCATATCCCCTACAGTTTAGGACACATAGTTGTTTGTTTAGAATCTTTATAAGGAAACATATAAGATACTACAAGTAATAAGGATGGTAAACGAAAGGTAGGTGATGGTGAAGGTCAAAAATTTCCTAACCTACAACATGGTAGAAACAAAGTTTAAGGCATTTATAGATGACTTTGAAAAGGTAGTTTGGGATATGACAGGGCATCTTGAATAATTAGTCTAGTTAGGACTCCTCTCTCGATTCTTTGTAGACCACACCATGATATTGAAGGCCAAATTATAAGATTTTCTATTAAAGAATCAAAATTACAAGATTTTGTTCATGGATCTTAGTCAATCACCAAATGTCTCTAAGGTGGAGACCATATTGCAGCCTCTCACCCAATTGGAATTCCAGATATTACCACTAGTTTATGGCCTGAATAACATCTTCTTTGAGGAGATCATTAACCTAGATAGAGCCTTTGAGGCTTTGAGTAACAAGACTCAACTAAAAGAATAATAATGGGCACCTTTGAAAGTTTCTCTTTAGAAGTTATAAGTATTTTGGGTTTCCTTCTTTTTTTGTAATTTATTTAGATCAATCTGTGGAGCTAGAAATTTTAGATTCTCCACTCACAAGTGGGTACCCCTATGAGTCACCAAGAAATGTGGATCATGATCTAGATTATTATATTTTAGAGTAGTCACATTTTGGTATTAGACATGCTCAATGAGGTCTAATAGTTGTGCTTCAACCTTCTCTTTTCTTGGGATCCCTTTTGTATTTTTGTTTAAGTCTCAGGTTCCTTTTGTGGCTGTTATATGGCATCCTAATGCTCATTTAGCATGAAGAAGATATTAATTCACCAAAGAGTAGTTCCAAATATCCATGTGGTGACCCAACACTCATCTAAGGCACACTTATTTTTTATAGAGCTCAAATGAATTCCATTGGTTGGTCGAGTGATGGGTAGGGCCCACCATACAGTTTTGATAGGAAGGAAGTAGAGCTCGTCATGTGGAATCATGATGTTCTTCAAGAATAAAGGTTTATCTTGTCATAACCCTAGACAACACATTAGTTGATGAGGTTAGAAAGGGGACCCACAAATCATTTATAAAAGAGAGGAGATAAACCTTTCATGTGGCACCCCTACACTCATTTTAGTAAAGAAATTTTTAGTTTTCCTAGGAACAATGCCATCTCACCACATGGTGGGATCACATTTTGTTGATCAAGTAAAGTAAAAGGAGGATTCAGAGATGGGTGCTTGATCCTCATTTTTTCACATGTCACCTCAACACTCCCTAGGGGAAAATTTTTCCTGTTAGGACTTTGAGCAACACCATTGGATGAGAGGAGTCAGCCCCCCTTTTCTATCAAGCATCCCAAAGATAGTTTTAGAGGCAAACACATGGCATCATGACACTTATTATAAGTATTATGGGCATCATAAGTCATTGAAATTACACCATATCTAATATTTTAAATACCAACACACTCATGAGTTGATGTTCCTCTTTCAGTTGCAATGGCCTCATCATGGGCACAAGTGTTGGGTTTTCTAGGTGTCATTTCCTCACAAAGCCACTATGCCTATATAAGCTGAGCTTTTTTATTTTGTAAAATATTGGTAGATGAATAATTTTTTATTTTTTTTAATTATTATTATTATTATTATTATTATTATTATTAGATAGTATCCATTTGTAAAAGTCTAATTTTACAATAGGATTATCAAGTAGTTTTGTTTTTCATTCTAAGACCTTAGTAGGTGCCCCTTGTAGGAAAGTATCGTACCATATACTATGTTATTAGCCTTTTGTATGGTGTTTTTCTACCCAAATTAAAGAGGAATTGATGATATATGCTAAATTGAGTGAATATTTATTATTATTTTTCCATTTCCATGCTTCTATAATATTAATTCTTACTTGTGTTATAGGTTTTAATTCATGCATATGATCCTTTAATAGTCTATGATGTTCAAATATTCAAGTTATTTAATACAAGTATAGGTCAACACTTAAAATATATTGGTGTACCTCCATACTTAGTTTATTTCATTTTTATTTTGAATTTCTTTCTTATCCATGTTCACCCCTAATTAATATGAAGAGTGAAATTATAAAATCCTTGAGGTCGCTTTACAGGGCATGATTTAGTCCCATATCTATAAAAATTCCCATAGTAAGTTGTTTGTAAGAGAGAGAGAGAGTTTTAGGAATCAACATGGAATAATACCTAAAATATATCCTTATTTCATAGCTTCATATTTCTATTTCCTAGAATCCTTACTATTTTTTTGTGAATAGTTTCCCCATCCTTAACCTATAAGTCTTTCATATTTAAAACATGTGTAGAATAATATACATACTTCCTACACAAAGATATATGATATGCATTGGGTATATTAATTAAAGGGTGGGAAGAAAATTATATAAAAAATGAATGATCTTTTGTTAAATGTGAAATGGTCCCAAAAACCATGGATCTAGTTTAGATTCATTTTGAAACTTTATGAATCTATTATGAGTATATACTCATAGTAATAGCATGTCTACCATCTGAAACTCTATAGGATATGTATTATATTATGTATATCCTTTATACCTATTTATATGTTAAAATCCTATATTTTCATATTCTATTATTATAATATTAACATTATGATTGGTAAACTAGTTATTATTTGTTATTTAGATCGATTTCATGTGGTACTACTTGTATTAGTGTTGGGTTGCATAATTAATTCTGTGATTCATTATTTTATAGACTTTTTAATATTGATGATGATTTTATAAATATGTATTGATTATAGATTATTGACATAATTTGATTGATGCCCTTGCTAATGGTTTCGAGTTTTGTCTATGAGCTAGGTACATGTTATAGGTTGTACTCTTGGAACTGAGTGAATTCTGAGCATGTCAGCATGTTCGTTAGGTATACTTATTATTTTGTTTATCCTTTGGATAACTTGATTAGTTTTTATGTTTTTCAGATGTGGCCCTTATGTTATGGTTACTACTATACTTTTTTGATGTCATTATAAGTCATTATTTATGGTTATTTTTTGTTATAATCTATTATATGTTTTATTGACTACATCCTTATCTCATATGCATAGCTCCATTCCATTTATCTATTGTGAAGGTATTCAAATATTTCTTCATCCCCCATTTGATCCTAGTAATATATTTAATTTTGTACCTAAACATACCTAGACCTAACACACCCCCCTTGGGAACCCTTGTCACCCTACTTTCATGTTTTACCTCATTTGAACTAACACTATATACTAGGATGGTGTCATGGTTTTTAAATGAATAGTTATGTCATGGCATGACCTTGGCATTTAGAATTAGTTTAATCTCATTGATATTTTTAAATATAATGTTATCAACTAAGGGTCATTAAAGCATGGGAAATACTTTAAACCTATTTAGTGAAGTAGGTGACATATTGGGAAGGGGTTTTAGTATTGATTAGAGTGGTTTGTGTTTAATCCTTTTCTTAATTGTTAATCTCCTTTTTTATTTGTGGTAGATTGATTAACTGATGAGCCTTTCATACTCTCCATTAATGGCAAGGTTGGTGGGGCTTTGCCTTGGGATTTAGAGGTGTTTCTTTCTCCTCCCAGAATTAAATGTGAATTGAATTAGGTATGTAGGGAGTGGATGGAAGGAATGGGAATTTTGGATAGTGGGCTGAAGAGTTAGGAAGATGGAAAGATTGAAGAGGAAATAGTGAAAAGCTCAACTAGTTTCAATCATAGGCATGACCATTTTGGAAAGATGTTGTAGTGCTTGGCAAAGTA
>JARHVA010004038.1:337500-345000 GCA_037957365.1 Torreya grandis
CTATAAGGCATTATGGTGTGACTAGTAGAATTAGAGAATTTTGTACTTAATCTATTTTCTCATATGCTTTAATATAATTTTTATCATGAATGAATTGAAATCTAGAAGTGTTAAATTATTTTTACTTACTAGTTTTGATTCTTGTTTATATTATGTAATTTTTATTAAATATATAAACCTATGATTAAAATGAATGATAACTTAGGGAAATAAAGTTATCCTTCTTAGTTAACCCAATCCTTAACATTAACCATCCTCAAGCAGGACCGAAACCCACTAAGGAGAGTGAGGCATTTACCTAGGGTTAAGGACCTAGAAATGGTCCTATGTGGAAGTTTGAGTACCACTTATGGTGCTTAATAATTATTAGTGTGGGTGTATATTTATATATCTTTAGCCTTTACTCCTTATAATACAATAACATGCATCCCCATATCACCTTTTATATGTGTTTATCTCTAGCTAATTACCTCAGTTCACTTCCTTTGACTCTGGTTATGCATACATGAAGTGCTCTAATTATTTTGGTTATGTTATCAATAATTAGTAAGTGGGCCTAACATGTGTCTAAAATTTACTCTGATATACAATTCCAAAATTGTTTTGGGGGTTGTTTCATATAGTATCAAAGTAGCTTTATGTTCTAGAGAACTCTAGGAATGAATATTTTCCTTGAAATAATTATGATCTTCTAAGATATCACTTAAGATTTTCAATATGGTTAGAATGTGATCAAGCATAGGCAACATCTATGGTAATCCATTGAATGTCATCCTAGCTAGGGGTATAGGTTGAGGATGTGTAAGGGGTCATCAAGGCTACATCCCCATTTGTAACCTAGAAGAACTACCTATGAATAATGTTGATGGAAATACTGAGGTACCCAATGTTGAAGCAGTCAGTGAGATTATAGCTATTAAACATGAGGAAATCCTTAATGGATTTTGATATCATTTAACACATTGCAAGGAAATAGTTATAACTAGGAACAAAGATTGAACAATCTTGAAGGGGTATCCCAAGAGGACGTAACTAGGTTGTAAATGGGACAAGTGGAATAACCTATAATTCAAGGACTTACTTTGACCAATGTTGACCCAATCATCAAGGAAATAAAGAAGCTTCCACTTCCTACCTTTTTGGTCAAATAATTAGGTGATGAAATCAATACATGGTTGGTACACTTGTAAAAGCACTTCAATTTGCATAATATGCCTACCAATGTGGAAACCAAAGTGGTAACTTATCATCTAGTAGGACTTGTAACATATGGTGGAACCACCTTTGTGATATTGAAGGATAAAAACCTTTGAACATATCTTAGTCTATTTTAGATACTTGGTTTCATAAGAGGTAGCTAAACACAAACTATAAGGAGCAAAAAATCATCAATTATTATCTTTTAAAGCAAGACAACATGTATGTTGATGAGTATGAGAACAAGTTTATGAACTTGTTACATCATGTGAACTATATGCATGACAAAGAAATTAGGATTACTAAGTTTAAGTTTGGGCTCAAGGAGATTCTGATGCATGATGTGAACATGAAAAATACAAAAAAATTATTTGTATCAATTGAATTAGCCTATAGGTCTAAGAAAAAAGAAAATTCTCATCAAAAGGCAAGAAAAGAATTCTAGATAACTAGGCAATAGTCTAAAGAAAATAATATCTCCCCCACAAATAAGAACATCAAAAAATCTAATCATAACTACAAATTTTTTGAAGGTAATAAAAATTTTAACAAGTTTTCCATTCAAAATAAGAATTTTAAGTCCCATGGATATTCCAAATCTAGTTCATATAAGAAGGCATAACATCAAAGCAATCAATATGGACTACCACGGGTGCTCACACTGTTCTAGTGGCATATTCTATAGTAATTATTTGGTGGTAATATGGTGATAATCACTACAAAAAGGTCTATCCTAACCTAAAATTAGGCTAAACAATTAACCATATAATATATGTTGTCGATAATCACAATGTTGACTTGTAGGCCAGTCTAATTGAGACCCAAAGTATATTTAATAGTTTTCCATTGACTATCTTGATTGATTTTGGTGTAATAGATTGCTTTATTTCTACTTTTACTATTAGGAAATGTAATATTAAACTCATATTTATAAGAGAAGGTTGGGAAGTTAAATTTGGTACCAATAAGAAAGTGGCTATTCTTGAGTTCATGGAATGAGCAAAATTAGATCTTTGTGTTTTTAAGACCAAGGTGAATCTTTTTCTCATGCCTTTAAGGTCTTATGATCTCATTCTTGTGATGGAGTAGCTACATGAACATCAAACTACAATTGATTGTGTGAGAAAAAGAGTGTAATTCACCAATGACCTTGGCTAGATTATAGAATTACAAGGCATGTAAGGATACATGAGATGTAAAACATTTTTAGCCTTACAACTGAAAAGCATTATTAGGAAGGGTTGTAAACTTTATGGAGTGAAATTGCAATAAATATCCCATGAAAAAGAGATATAAAATGTATATTATCCTATTCTAAGGGAGTTTATGGATGTTTTTCCTAAAAAGATGCCTAGGTTACCACCCAAATGAGAAATTGACTTCTCTATTGATATCATACCCAAATCTACCCCTGCTTTGAAGGCACCTTACCACCTGAATGTAGCTGATCTACAAGAGTTGAAAGTTTAACTACAATAACTTTTAAATAATAAAAGAATCTAGCCAAGTGTGTCTCCTTGGGGTGCTCTAATAGTCTTTATGAAGAAGAAATATGATATACTAAGGCTTTGCATTGATTACTACATGTTAAATAAGGTATGAATCAAAAACTATTATCTTTTACCTAGAGTTTATGATTTTTTTGAACAAATAAAGGGTGTTTTAATCTTTTTTAAGATTGACTTAAGACTTGGTTACCATGAACTATGAATCAAGAAAGAAGACATACATAAACTTGCCTTTAGAACTCATTATGGAAATTATGAGCTCATAGTTCTACTTTTTGGCTTGACTAATGCACCTATAACTTTAATGAATCTTATGAACAATATATTTAGAGTTTTTTTGGATATGTTTATGCTGATTTTTCTTGATGAGATTCTTATTTACTCTAAAAATGAGGTTAAACATGATTAACACCTTCATCTAGTCTTGAAAAGACTAAGACAACATAATCTTTATGGAAAGTTATCCAAATGTACATTCTATAAATCTAAAATTCATTACTTAGGACACATTATTTCTAAAGAAGGCATTGTTATTAACCCTGCTAAGACCAAAGCTATTCAATATTGGCCTACTCATTCAAATGTGCATGAAGTATGTAACTCTATGGGTTTGGCTAGTTATTAGTCGCATTTTGTGGAAATTTTTTCTAGTTTCATCTATGCCATTACTTATTTATAACATAAAGGAAAGAATTTTATACGGAGTCCTCGGTTTGAGGAATAATTTATTAAGATGAAAGAGCTACTTACAACAACTCCTATTCCTATCATACAAAATCCAAATGGTAACTTTAATGTTTAGGATGATGTTTCTAAAGAAGTCAATGGAGGTATCTTGACTCAAGATGGTGAGGTTGTGGCTTATAATTCATGAAAGTTGAAATAACATGAAAATAACTATACTATAAATGACATGGAGCTTGCTCTCATTGTTCATACACTCAAACAGTGGAAACATTTCTCACTAAGAAAGACTTTCTAATTAAAATATGATAATTGAAATCTTGAGTATTTGTTCTCTCAAGAAAACTTAAATGCATGATAGCACAGGTGGCTAGATTTTTTGAGAAATTTTGACATGAATATATCATATTTTAAAGGCAAGGAGAATCATGGTATGATGCACTTAGTAGATTCATACACCTTGTTAACTATTTAGTGTTACAAGGGAATTTTAAAAGTGTTGTTATTGAACAATAGACTTTTGATGTATTATACCATGATGTAAGAGTAGGTTTGGTTGATGAGCCTATAGTAAAACATTTTTTCAATTTTTTGTTGCAAAATATGGCTTGATAAGGCATAAAGGAAAAATTTATGTCCCTGGGTTGGGTGACTTGAGATTATTTGTAATTAATGAAGTGAATATAACACCTTACTATGCTTATCTAGGGGTTATAAAAATGATGCATGAGTTATAAAAGATCTATTTTTGGCCTAGACTGAAGCATGATGTTGCTAAATTTGTAGCAAAATGATTGGGATGCTAGTTGCTCAAAGCTAGGCATTGTCATCCAGGAGGGATTTTATACCCTCATGATATTCCAAGAGATAAGTGGCTTGTAGTCTCACCTTATTTTATTATAGGCCTCCTAAAATCATGCAATAAGCATGATAAAATCCTAGTAGTATTTGATAAAACAACTAAAGTTCCCCACTTTATTGTTGGGAATTAAATAGATGATGCATCTGTATTTATGAAATGCTTTATGAAGGAAGTAGTAAGGATCCATGGCATACTTGAAGTGATCATATCAGATCAAGACAATTTATTTACTTCAAGGTTTTAGCATACTTTAACTATAGCCTTTGGAACAAAGCTAAATTTTAGCTCTTCATATCATCTATTAAAATATGGACAAATGGAATGGCTCAATAAAGTGTTGACTATATGTTGCACATGTATGTAATGGATGAGATGGGAGTACTATCTTCATCTGGTTTAATTCATATATAATAATTCCTACCATTCAAATATTAAGATGGATCTATTTGAAGCCTTATATGGATGAAAGTGAAGAACACATCTTGTTTGGGACAACATGGAAAATAGTGTTGTTAATGGACCTGATTTATTATTGTAATATGAAAGGAAGATGGAATTAATAATGTAGGATTTAAAAATAACTTCTAATAGGTAAAATAACCATGTAGATCATAACATAACTTTACATGAATTAAGCATGGGAGACAAGGTTTTTATACATGTAGAAAAGTTATATTAAATTTGTCAAGGCTTCTAAATTAGCACCACATTTTCTCAAGACTTTTGACGTAGTTGATATGATTATCCCTGTTTCTTACTAACTGACACTTCTTCCTTCTCTTTAAGGGATTCATGATGTTTTTCATGTTGCATTATTGAGAAAATATATACTTTATCCATATAATGTTTTGCATTGGACTCATTTATAGGTTAAGGAAGAGAAAAATATCTACTTAGAACTAGTGAGAATCTTAGACCATCATAAAATTTAGATAAGTAATAAAGATATATAATAGGTTTTGTTGTAATGGGACCCTATAGGTGAAAGAAGTGCTACTTGGGAAGATGATCATGTTTTCAAATAACATTATGTATGGTTTTTTTATTAAGTCACTAGGATGGCTCTATTCCAAGAGGGGGAGGATGTTACGATCATATATTTTCATATTCTACTATTATAACATTAAAATTATTACTATTAAAATAGTTATTAGATGTTACTTAGATGGATTACCTTTGGTATTAGTTGCAGTAGTGTTGGGATGCATACTTAATTTTGTGATTAATTATTTTATAGAATTGTTATTTTTTATGACGATTTTAAAAATTTGTATTGATTATAAATTATTGACATAATTTGATTGATTCCCTTTTCGGTGGTTATAGATCTTGTTTATGAACTAGGCATATGTTAGAGGCTATACTCCTAGAACTTAGTGAATGATGAGTATGTCAGCATTTATCAAATGCATACTTATTTTGTTTATCCTTTGAACACCTTGATTAGTCATTATGTTTGTTAGTTGTGGTCCTTATGTTGTGGTTACTACTGTACTTTGTCAATTTCATTATAAGTCATTTTTTATGGTTATTTTGCATTATAATATGTTATATGTTTTGTCATCCACAACCTTATCTTGTACGCACAACTACATTCTATTTATCTATCGTGAAGGTCTTCAAATATTTCTTCATCCCTCCACTGATCCTATTAGTCTATGTAATTATGTACCTAAACTTACCTAGACCTAACATATGCCCCTTAGGAACCCTTATCATCATACTTTCATGTTTTACCCCATTTGACCTAGCACTATATACTAGGGTGGTGGCATGGTGTTTCAATGACTATTTAAGTCATGGCATGACCTTGGCATTTAGACGTGGTTTAATATTATTGACATTTAAAAATATAATGTTATCAACTAGGGGTCGATAACGTATGATAAATAATTTAAACCCATTTAAAGAAGTAGGTGGTGTATTGGGTGGGGGTTTCAATATTAATTAGGGTGGTTTCAATATTGTTATGAAGGGATGGATAACAGAAATTGAATATTGAATAAAGTAAATTGATTGATGGCTGAAGATACTATTCTATAGATAAGTTTATTATTTAATTGATCCTACATTGATTTAGTATTTTTTTATCATAATAGGATGTAATTGATTGAATATGCCAATAGTTTATATATATTTCATTATAAGTCATTTTTTATGGTTATTTTCCATTATAATATGTTATATGTTTTGTCATACACAACCTTATCTTGTACACACAACTACATTCTATTTATCTATCGTGAAGGTCTTCAAATATTTCTTCATCCCTCCATTGATCCTATTATTCTATGTAATTATGTACCTAAACATACCTAAACCTACCTACACCTAACATATGCCCCTAAGGAACCCTTATCATCATACTTTCATGTTTTACCCCATTTTTCCTAGCATTATATACTAGGGTGGTGGCATGGTGTTTCAATGACTATTTAAGTCATGGCATGACCTTGGCATTAAGACTTGGTTTAATATTATTGACATTTGAAAATATAACGTTATCAACTAGGGGTCGATAACATATGAGAAATAATTTAAACCCATTTAATGAAGTAGGTGGTGTATTGGGTGGGGGTTTCAATATTAATTAGGGTGGTTTCAATATTGTTATGAAGGGATGGATAATAGAAATTGAATATTGAATAAAGTAAATTGATTGATGGTTGAAGATACTATTGTATAGATAAGTTTATTATCTAATTGATCCTACATTGATTTTGTATTTTTTTATCATAACAGGTTGTAATTGATTGAATATGCTGATAGTTTATATATATTTCATTATAATTCATTTTTAATGGTTATTTTGCATTATAATATGTTATATGTTTTGTCATCCACATCCTTATCTTGTACACACAACTACATTCTACTTATCTATCATGAAGGTCTTCAAATATTTCTTCATCCCTCCATTGATCCTATTAATCTATGTAATTATGTACCTAAACCTACCTAAACCTACCTAGACCTAACATATGCCCCTTAAAAACCCTTATCATCATACTTTCATGTTTTACCCCATTTAACCTAGCACTATATACTAGGGTGGTGGCATGGTGTTTCAATGACTATTTAAGTCATGGCATGACCTTGGCATTTAGACTTGGTTTAATATTATTGACATTTTAAAATATAATGTTATCAACTAGGGGTAACGTATGATAAACAATTTAAACCCATTTAAAGAAGTAGGTGGTGTATTGGGTGGGGGTTTCAATATTAATTAGGGTGGTTTCAATATTG
>JARHVA010004038.1:352500-362500 GCA_037957365.1 Torreya grandis
ACCTCAGTCTAATACACTTTAATAATACCTATCATGGTTTTACTTTTCAATTATATACCTTTACACTATGAAAAGGCACATAAACTATATCTTTATGCCTAATTACTTATCTCTTAGTTATACAATTGTTATTATGATGACCAGGCCTTATATACTATGCAATAAGATGTAAACTTGATTATTATCCTTCACTACTAGTTCTAGACCTATACCTATTTTTAATATTCTTGGACACTTGTGTCCTTGGTGCACACATGCATCAACAGAACTCTTCATTTCTCTACAATGTGTCTAGTGCCAAAAATTCATCCATTTTTTAGAATAAACATATCCCAAAGGTCATCCTAAATGATTTAATGTGATACATTTAAAAAAGGGATCAATAAGTCTATATATATATATATATATATATATATAAACCCTCATTCCTTCCTCACTTGGAAAACACATACAACTCAAAAGGTAATATAGTAAAGATCACTAAATCAATAATTAAAGTGAAAAAACCTATTGTATTCAACCCTATTTTCATATAAGTCATAGTGGTAGTATTTTCACAAGTATGAAACATTCAAATAGTAACCCATGAAACCTATTTTCTTACTTAAAATATATGTCACTACATGTCTTTGTTGATCAAATATTACATGCTTGTGCAAACACAAGCCAAAATGTATGGGGAAGCTACATAATTATAAGTCTTTCATACTATTTTCTTCATAGGCAATGCCTATTGATAAAGGGGCATTTAGGGAAGCTCAACAAGGGTGAAAATATATGGTTTTATCATTTGATAAAGAGTGACAATCTATGCACATGATCTAATGAGATTAGAAGAAAGGTGATAAAAAAATCCATAAGGCTCAAGTTGGTTGCATCCATATCTATTTAGTATTCTATATAAGACACCTTTGGTAGGGTTAGACACCTACATCAATACAATTATACAGATATAACATGTCCTAAGATAAAGAAGGATTATTCCCATAATTAGATGATGATTTCATGTGTATACACCTAGAATTGGACAAGAAACAACACATATCATGTCTTTTCACAATCCTCTTCATAAGAGACACTGACTAGATAATATGAGCTTTGTTTTCACTAGTCATGTCTTTATTTTTGCTTATCTTGGTTTTTTTTCTTGCTTTGTCACCTTTTTACTTATTACCAATCATCTATAACCTTCTAAATATTGATTATACCTTATCCAAGTAGTATTCCCCATGCTAATCTTGTTCCCCTAGGTACCGAGCCTGAAGGATAGGAGTACCAAATTTGGACAACAGTGGTGGACATGGAAGTGTCCCTTTTTTAGTGCTCTTGTCCACTTTTATTTTGAGTCCCAATAGTCATTTGTCTTCACTTAATAGGTCCCTAACACTTCTTAAACCCTATATTAAGTATTATTTACATTTTTTATATTGGCTAATGTGATTAAATCTCCCAAATTCAAAATAAATAGTCTCATATTTAAAGGATTTAACAAGGAATTTTATATCTATCAGTTACTACTTTGGCATAGTAAATAATTAAAATCAATCAATAGTATAGTTCAAACTTATGCATCACACATAGATTTGAATGCTAGATCAAGAAAGGGCCTAGGTGAAAGTCCATTCATACATATACCATGCATGTTGATTATACATGTTCACTAAGGGAGAACTACATTTGATCTTAGACCCTAGCTTGAGGGTTAATGTAGGTAGTGATTTGGACAATAAGAGTTTTATATCATGTGATCACACTTCCCCTAACCCAATTTTTTCCCTTTTTCTTTTTATATGTTTATTAGTTTGGGCATGTATGTAATCCTAGGGTTTTGAAAATAAAATAGGTTATACAGTGGTACATATATGTGATAATAGATAAATAAATACATCTATAGGACCCATCAGACCACACCATAATTCACAACCCAAAATTGATTTGGACAACAATGCCAAAATTAGACTACATCAATAGACACCAAAGTGTCCACTTATTGACCCTCCTATCCTTTCACAAAATAAAATCTAGATTTGGGTTTTTGACATCTGCCTAGTCTATCACAATAGTTTTAAACCTTTATATCAACTGTCATAGCTTGTTTTTCTAGATAAGTCATTTCTTTTTTCTATGTAATTGATTTGATCAAATTGACATAAATCTATATTTTAATACATTTGATTATATTTTACACCTTAATCTAGCACATTTATTTTGTAGGAACTAAACCCTAGTTTCCCAAAATCAATAAAACATTTGGCGAACTTGACTTACTTTGAACAAATCTCAAACCCTAAGTACCCTTAGGGTTTTCCTTCATATTTTTATGCAAAAAATTAATTTCAAAATTTTGATTGTTATCTAATTTTTTTTATATTTATATTATTCAAATTTATTTTAGAATTTAAATTATTTCAATAATTTCAAAATTCTAAAACTCCAACCCAAAACCCTAGATTTCCAAACTAGGTCCTTAAACCCCAAGCCTTCCTCTCTTAAAATTTTTAGATATAATTTTTGGAAATTTTTTAACTTGTTTGGAGTATTGAAAATATTTTCAAAATCTCTATGTTAGTAGTTATTCTTGAATTTATTTTCTTAATAGTAATTTTACATATTTTCTATGGTTAAATCAATAAAATGGCCACTAAGACCCTTCTTCCCTCTCATACTATAGATAAATTTCTAAATTTTTCTCATAATTAAGATAATGAATGGACACATTTGAAAAATTGCATATTAGCCAAAAATGAGGAAAATGATTTCATTTACAATGAAGATAACTATTGTTTTAATGAGGAATATGATGATGTATATGAAAGTAATAGTGAAGAAAAATTAGATGTATCTTTTTCTCTCAAACCTATCTATTTTCTTCCATCTTCTAATGTTTTTTTTTTGATAAATGGGAAAGGTACTTTCACCTCATTCTCCTATGAATAATTCATCAAATGAATAAATTAGTAATGTATTTCCAAGTTAACCTATCATTGGTGATAATTTACTTGCATTTGAACTAAGTCTCGCTCACTCTCTCTCTCTCTCTCTGTTTCTACTTTTTTTTTCCAATTACAACAATATAAACACAATAGAATCAAATTTTTAGTGCATATTTCAAATTATCCATCTCATGTTATTAAATATAATTTTTCATCTCAAATAGTGACAAAAGAATGTCTAAATGATAACTCTCTTACTCTTACTTCTCATATCATAAATGAAAGTAATGCATGCACTCCATTCAAGGATTCTCATACCATAAATGAAAATAATGCATGTACTCCATTCAAGGATAATAAAGATGCACATAATATTCCAATTACACACTAAAATTTATTTCATATTAGAAAATAATTAACATATTATCCTAACCCTCTCCATAGTGATAATGGAAGTGATAATGAGTATGATAGTAAACATGCAAATGAATATGAAAATGAGAGTGAATATGAAAGTGATACTTCTACTCCTCCCCTTTCAAAAGAACAAAATTCTGATTGTGATAATGCATGGAATAATGATGACTATTATGCATATAGTGAAGAAGAAAATTCATCTCATTATTCTAACTCTTCTCTCACTCCTCTCAAACATAATGTATTACAAAATGTTGATTTTCCTTATATTCATGATTCTATTTCAAATGATGCACATGTCAATGATAACATCGCATCTTCTATTCACTTAGAATGTGATTAAATAAATGTTAAATATACCAATGAATCTCCCAATCCACCCCTACTATAGTAGCACCTATTTCTCATTCTTTACCCAAAGAGAATGGTAACCCACATCCCTCTACTAACATCCAAGTTACCATTCTTCTAAAGGTTCAAGTGACCACACCCCTTCTTTATGATCTAATTGATAAATTTACAATTTCCATGGCTAAAATAAATGATAAAATTCAATGATTAAATGAATCACTTCAGGATACTAATATAGCATCCCAAGATATTATTTCTTTGATGCATGCATTTGGTTAAATACAACACTAAGTACATATCTTTACTTTTGAAAATAATGCTTATAAGTCTTGGATGGATGCCTATGACTTACATGGTAACCCTCTTTTGAAGACATTTGTTAAAGTTTAATTTCCTAAGCATTTATAGATACTATAATTGCCTCAATTTTACGAAAATGGAGATCCATTCATACACCTTAAAGTTTTTTGGAAGGCTTTTTCATCTCATGTGAGTCCTTTTATTATACTTAAGTTGTTTTAGTATACATTAGTGGGTAATGCACATAATTGGTTCTTTCATATACTTCTTATTGGTTCCTTGCATACATATGATGACTTAGAGGAGGCATTTCTTAGATATTACATATCAAACATGGGACCTCATGTTGCCGATGAGAAACTTGTTGCATTGCATCAAAATAATTTAAATACAGTTAGTGATTATATCTTAACATTTAAGACTCACATGTCAGGATTGATCTATGAACCAATATATTTAGAGATTCAACATATATTTATTAAGTGGATTCACCAACCCCTCCTAAGTCATATATTATATCAGATAGAGTTTTCTTTTAGGAACTTATGTTATACAACTTTATCCTTGAAGAATAAATTAGGGTTGATTGAGTTAGATTAAATTGATTGGATTATTTTGGATTTCATGGAATTACTTCTATCTACAACTCCTAGTAATCATCATCTACCATGTCTAAAACAAGATAAGAGAATATATCCAAAAAACTAAATTGTTAAGAACATAAATCTAGTGTTGGGGGATCACAAGAACAGCACCTGTTCTGATCCCACTTTGTTAGGATCTTGTTCCTCAGAAAGAGCATAGTATGATTACCAAATATAAGCAATTATAAATGTGAAAATAACCAGGAACACAAGTAGCTAGAATTCACCAATAGCACAGACTATGAGAGACAATACACTATCTTGTATTAACACTTTACAGAAAAGAATACAATAAAGAGCCACCACACTCTTTCACCTTACAGAGGTTTGCCACACCTAAAGTGTACAGTAATTCTTCTCACACAACACTCTCCTACACAAAAAATGGTCTCAACAACCAACTCACAAACAGAATTGGTGTTCACCTCTCCAACTAGTCAGTAATAACCCTGCCAGTTCACCAAGCACTCTAAGGTACTTCAAGTTGATCTCCCATGAACCTGCAACCTGCAATTCAATAGACCATACTCACATGTAGATCCTCTATGAGCTTGTAACAACCTACAACTCAATGATCTTACGATGGAAGCAACTTACTTGCCTTCCTTTCTATCTCATGCATATACAATACATGCCAATGGGTCTATAAATAGATACCTAACTCAAACAATAACTTAGACTCTTAATTTAGACAATTATCCTCACAGCCAAAGACTCTAACTGGCCTTTACATGCAAACACTTCATTCACTTAACTAACTGTCCGTGTAATGAGTAGTTCTAGAACACACAGGTGACTGATGCTGGTCCCTGCTAGTCTGGTTCTACTGACGTCAGTCGGCTCCCAACCGTCGTCAGTGGCCTTCTACACTGGTCACAATCGACGTCAGTCCTGCTGCCGATGCTGGTGCTCCTGGATATCAGCAACCTTCTGTTCCTTCAGTTTGTAAAGAGTTGAAGCTTTTAGCTCCACAACTCAACAATCTCCCACTTGGAGATAAACAACTGCAACCTGTACCTGTACCCCATCTAGTTTATTCCCTTGGCTTTGTATCCCTCCTCAAGATCACTCTTGAAGACCAACCAGCACAAACCTATAGTGCAAAACCTGTCATCCAAATCACCTGCCACATCCACATCTACAAACCATGTAGAAAATAACCTGAACCTGCATAGCATGTGCACCTGCTGCTAGTCCCTGTAAGAATCCACTGAACTATCCTCCAATGGTTCTCTCCCAGATTGGCTCCAACTTGTGACAACTCCCACTACTTGGGAAAACTTAGGCTTAGTACATACCATGCACTCAACCTCATTATGTGAATCAAGACACCTGTTCATAGAACTGTCCAACCATCGGCATGCTAACTGGTTTCACACAATCATCCTGAAACAAAGTCAACATATGACCTACCATGTCTCTAGAACACACTCATGCCAAAGAATCTTGCTGCTCTCAGATTCTCCATGACAAACACCTAAACTAGCTTTACCTTTAGTTTAGCAATACCTGTATATGTAACCCTGCAACAAGCACATCATACAGTAATAAGATAATGTAGCTAATATTATCCAACCTAGTAAAGAGAAACATAATGATCAAAGCTCCATTGCCCTGCAACTAATACAAGACCATATACCCTGATCTTTCATCTCATGTATCCATTTCCACTCTTCTTTATCCTGAACCTCCATTCGTCTCTAAGTGCTTAATTCCAACTGGCCACTCTACCCAAAACACCTGTCTAGTTTTCCTCCAAGGAATCACATCCTCATCCATGCCTAGCTCCCACTGTTTCCTGGATCTACCTATTCTGCTTCTTTAATAACTTCCTGGTCCTATGCCATAAGTGAGCAACAAGTAGTGTAAAGAAGGGAAATGATGAATTTAAGAACTTACTTACACCTTTAGTCCTCCATATGGGTGCTTGAGACACCTTGATAGCTTGCTGTCCACCCAAAATTCATTTCAGTAACTGATGCCAATCACATCTCAGTCTACACCTGACCGATGTCGGTTCCCTGTGACTGCCTCCTTATAGACGTCATTTTGCCCTAGCCAATGCCGGTCGATATCTACCCTGAGTCACCGACATCAGTCTTCACATAGCTGACGTCGGTCCCTGTCTGGACGTCAATGCCAATTTTCCTATCGACGTCGGTCTCTATGTTTTTCTTGTGAGACCTGACTTTTTCCCACGAGCTCTTTTTGGATCAAATCCTTGTCCAAATCACCCTTGCTCTACTCAGAATTCTTCTACATCTTGTGCTAAACTCTGTCTGTCACCTTCTCCTTAAAAACCAAGGCTTTCCTGTTCTTGTCACTAACATCAGATTCCTCAAGAAACGTCACCTTCTTCTTCTACATACAGAAACCATGATCCATACCTTCCAAATCCAAAAGCATATCCTTTGACTCAAGAACAAGCATCTCCTTCTTATCTATGTGACCAAGCCTATCAAGCCACATCTCTGAATCTACAGCTGAAGTAGATAACCTAGAAAGAGAATCAGTAGTACAAGTAGATAGATAAAGCGTACCTACTTTCTTACCTCTAGCTATAACAAGTGTACCCTTGGTAACCTTCCAAGAGTCCACTGTGAGAGTTACTGTGCAACCCTCATCACCTAAATTTCTAACAGAAATCAAATTCTGCTCCAGAACTGGGACATGCATGACTTCTTTTAACACCCATGTGTTACCTGTCTGCAGTTTCAGCTTCACTTTCCCTTCGCCAAAAATCTGACAAGGCTTACCATCCCTTACATAAATTTGTCCAAAATCTCCCTGGACATACTCATGAAAAAATTCCCTATGTGGGGATGCATGAAAAGAGGCACCAGAATCTAAAACCCAAGATTCTACTTTATCCAAAGAACATACCAGAGCATCCCGTGCAGCATAATCTGCAACATCTGCTTCTTCTTCATGTTTTTCATGTTGATCTGTACCCGATCTGCAATCTCTCTTTAAGTGCCCTTGCTTTACACACTTCCAGCAGGTTATTCTGCCATACCTGGACTTGGATCTTCTGCCTATCTTAGACCTCGATCTCCCATGCTCTATCTTCTCTCTTTGCCTTCCTCTGCCTTCAACACTCAAAGCATTTCTTGATGATGCACCTGTGCTATTCCTACGTATCTCTTCATTCAAGATCACACTCACAACATCATCTACTTTTAAGACTTTTGAAGGAGACACAGTGTTAGAAACTTCCATTACCAAACTTTCCCAACTTTTAGGTAATGAACACAAGATTAAGAGAGCTCTAATTTCATCATCAAATATAATATTGACTAAACTTAGCTGGTTTACCAAACCATGGAAATCACTAAGATGGCTATGAATAGATCCACCTTCCAACATTTGCAAATTAAATAAATGCTTCATAAGAAATACCTTATTAGAAGCTGAGGGTTTTTCATATAAATTTGCCAAAGATTCCATCAACTCCACCGTTGTCTTACACTGTGATAAGCTGGAAATCACAGATGATGCAAGACTCAATCTAATAGATCCCAGAGCCTTCCGATTAAGAACCTCCCATTATTCATCTTTCATATCCGAGGGTTTGCAGTTAACCCCTCCCAACGGTAAGTACAAATCTTTTTGATACAGATAATCCTCAATCTGCATCTTCCACAATTGGTAGTTCTTGCCATTAAACTTTTCCATTCGTAGCTTACTGTCTTCTGCCATTGCTCAACTCCCACTCAAACAGAAACCCTGTGAGTACCTGTAATCAAAACACACTAGCCAGATCTAATCCAAATTGTTAGTATCCCAACCAACCTAGCTCTGATACCACTTTGTTGGGGGATCAGAAGAACAAAACCTGTTCTGATCCCACTTTGTTAGGATCTTGCTCCTCAAAAAGAGCACAGTATGATTACCAAATATAAGCAATTATAAATGCGGAAATAACTAGAAACACAAGTAGCTAGAATTCACCAATAGCACATAATATGAGAGACAATACACTATCTTGTATTAACACTTTACAGAAAAGAATACAACAAAGAGCCGCCACACTCTTTCACCTTATAGATGTTTGCCACACCTCAAGTGTACAGTAATTATTCTCACACAACACTCTTCTACACAAAAAATGGTCTCAACAACCAACTCACAAATAGAATTGGTGTTCACCTCTCCAACTAGTCAGTAATAACCCTGCTAGTTCACCAAGCACTCTAAGGTACTTCAAGTTGATCTCCCATGAACCTGCAACCTACAATTCAATAGACCATACTCACATGTAGATCCCCTATGAGCTTGCAACAACCTGCAACTCAATGATCTTACAATGGAAGTAACTTACTTTCCTTCCTTTCTATCTCGTGCATATACAATACATGCCAATGGGTCTATAAATAGATCCCTAACTCAAAAAATAACTTAGACTCTTAATTTAGATAATTATCCTCATAGCCAAAGACTCTAACTAGCCTTTACATGCAAACACTTTGTTCACTTAACTAACTATCCATGTAACAAGCAGTTCTGGAACACACAAGTGACCGACACCGATCCCTGCTAGTCTGGTTCTGCTGACGTCGACCGACTCCCTGCCATCACCGGTGGCCTTCTACATTGGTCACAACCGATGTTGGTCCTACTGCTGACATTGGTACTCCTGGATATTAGCAACCTTCTGTTCCTTCAATTTGTAAAGAGTTGAAACTTTTAGCTCCACAACTCAACATCTAGTTTCCAGAGCACTACCTATAGTTTGATTTATAGTGGGATAACCCATATGTAATATTATTAACAATAATAGAAAGGAGGTTAATTGAATTGCATTTTACTCATCATCAATATCCACATCTCATACATAGGCAACCACATTGACCCTTCTATAACTGTCATCATATCTATGGACATAGAGACAATGATTGTTAGGGACTTAGGGACTATATTAATAAATGTGATTATAATGACATCATATCATTAACATGAGGGGCACTAAGATCTCCTCCATCATGGTTTCATAGACATCATTCCTCCATGACTAATTCATCCCAAGACATTCCTTCATAAGAATAATTAGTTACTCATCATGAGAGTAATGCAATTTTTACGATTGAACCTCATAGGAGATATAATATCCCACTAACTGAGAGTGTTTCGATACCAATCTAGTGAGAGTATCCTACATATAATAGGGTAGTTTATGGATTACATAGTGCATTTATATATGCATATCCATTATAGTCATAAGCATCATAGTAGTGTATTTAGGGTCCTATCTCATGTAGCAACCTACTATGGTTAGGATTAGATGAACCCACATCCCATAGTTTTGATCCAAATATATATTAATTATAAATAAGTTTTTAGGGAATAATTTCATGT
>JARHVA010004038.1:365000-427500 GCA_037957365.1 Torreya grandis
CACACATATACATATATCCAAGCCTAGCCTTAGTAGGTTTTGGACAAGCTCCTACCCTTGTAGATGCTTGTGTACTCCTCACCCATACCCATGCTACTAGGGGCACTTCTTGTGCTACCCTAAACTATCTAGTAATGTGATCATACTCAAAGTGCTCATATACCACATCCTAATATTTATGCATCTAATAACTGACCCTAATGTATCATAGTTGTACTCCATCCTCTGTGTACACAAGAAATACTTTGTAAGGCCTCCATATGATATCACTAACCACTAATCCATTCTAAAACCTACCTATGATGGTCCATATCATGTGATTTGATATACAATATGCTCATCCACCACTCTCCAAATGTTTTTGGAGGTTCTCACTTTATCCTCAATAATCTAATCATCCCTATAACTACTATGCACTCATAGGCCCAACAATGCAATAAGGTCACCATGCTCACCCCACCACTAAATGATTATTGTGTAAACCTATATATATCTATATATAGGTGGTATAACATAGTCCTCCACCACAAGAACATAGTGCCATATACCTCCACACTATGTACAATCCTATGCATCATGTATGCAATATATACTCCACTCCCATCCACAAAAATAAAATATGCCAAAAAAATAGCTAACCACTTCCATAAGCATGAAACATTAGACTACATAATGACTGATAATAGTACATCACTATCACTACATCTTTGATGTATACCCAAAGTAACACCAATAAAACATAAAGAAGCATGATCAATCACATCAGCACCCATGTCATCTTGTATTGTCACTTACCACCCACTAATTAGTAAATATATTATACCATACACATCCTCCAAAATCACAATCATCTCCCCTTTAAGAATCCAAAAAGTACATGCATTCATATTCTACCTCTTGCATAAGGTAATCATCAAATATTGATCCCACTACACTATACCTAGGTCACAAAAATGACCTAATCCTACCCTATCCATAACCACTCTCTCGTCAGTAAATAAGAATAGTAGCCTTAATGTCTCCATCACCTGGCCCCTATGGAACCCTCTCATCCATACCTTGCCTTATAAAACACTAGAAATAACACATCTATCAATTAACAATACTAAATTAAAATCCAAAATATAAAAATAGTAAACAACAAAGCAACATAATATAAAAATTATGCCTCTAGGATAATAGTTTTGTAACAAGGATAAAAACCCAAGATAGGAGCACTAAAACCTAGATAGGAGAACTAAAACCTAGATAAGAGCATTGAACCCTAGATAGGAGCATCAAAATTAGAAAAAAACTGTTGCACTACTTTTAAGAGATCAAAACACCAAAATAGTCCAAAAAGATAAAAAAAGCAAACATTTGTATTGCCTACTAGGGTCACATCACCACTAGCCTGAACTTGGCCCACCAATTACTCAAACTAGGTCATGGTAGGTGCTCATCTCCTTACCATTTTTCTCACTCTAGAGCTCAAAATATCCACCTAGTCAACACACAAATGAATCAAAAATCAATCCAATTACCTATATTAACCAACATGTTCATTCAAAACAACAATCAGTTTGCCCATAATTAAAACCATGTGACTATTTTTCAAACTATTTCCTTCCATAGAATCATGATAATGATAGCTTCAATATCACTCAAGATTTGCTATCATATTCCCCAACTATGGCATGAACATTTAGATATTTCTCCTATACATAGACACACACCTTGGTTATCACCAATAAAAAATGTGTTCCACTTTCAATAACATAATCTAAGCAATCTAACAACCTTTCAATCTATTAATAAAATACTAACCTTGTTTCTATAGCCATACCACTAGTCATCACTTTTGGCTCAACCTCCTCTATGCTATTTTTCATTTATTTCACCAAAATGGGGGCATCATTCATAATATTTATATTTCTACACTTACCCAACATACCCATCCACTATCATAAGTGGATGCACCATGGTTATTACACATCCAGCATTTAGATTATAAGATTTAGCTTTGATCAATTGAGATATATAGTGATTTAAATTATGTGGGTCACTAAGCATTACTTAGGACGTTTAGAAGGATATACCTTTAATTTATAGATACATAGACTATTCAGATATAGTGATTCAGATTATATGGATTCATAGTGATTTTCATATAGATACAAACCTAGATACCAAATTTGGGGGCATGTACATACTACATGTCTCACACATAAAACTTCATACATCATGATAATTTATAGAATCTAATAGCAGAATATAGACATAGTATAAAGCATAGTGTTTTGGGTCTCTAATTGTTCACATGACACATGGAAAGATATCTCATATCACATGTGGTTATATAGATTACTAGATTATATAGATGCATCACTCACATACCAGATTTGGGGGCATGTCATAGATGTTAATGTTCTTCAACACTTAGGATTATACAGATGAAATGGTAGGATTTTCCATTCTCTTATTACACATTGAGTAAAGTTTTAGATTATACCCAACTATCCCTAGGTTATTACTAGGTTGGACTACATTACTATCTATAGTGGTTGGTCCATTATATTACTTAGATATAGAATACATAAGTTTGTGCGAGACAAAAGAGAGACATTAGTTTTAGGCCTCCAAGAATTTATGAGTTCTAATTGAGATATTCAAAGTGGGGGCACGAGATATTTTGCTCTTCAAAGCATACAAATTTACATACACATTCTAATTACATGATTTTATATGGGATAGATGATAGACATTAGTTTTGAGCCTCTAATCGTTCCTCATATTCAATCAAATTTAGCATAAGGGGAAAGCATTGCCCTCATCCATGATACATAGATTCTACATTAAGATTTAGTCTAAGGGGAAACCAACCCATGGATTCCTTCTCCCTCTAGGCACTATTCATCTCTCCATCCACTTCCTTAGTTAAGAAATGAATGTCATCCCTTAACACATTCACCTCCACGTAGGTAGGCTTAGGTACACATTTTCTTATTCTTTCTTTTACTCTAGTATTTCATTTCCTTACATCACTATAGCATAAGTGGGGCAAATGTATATACCCTAAATTTGTCAAGTAACCACACAAATCATGTCTTTTCATAGTCTTCTTTACAAGAGACTCTAACTAGATAATATGAGCCTTGTTCACACTAGCCATGTCTTTATTTTTTCTTATCTTGGTCTTGTTTCTTGCTTTGTTACCTTTATGCTCATTACCAATCATCCAAAACTTTTTGACTAGTGATTCCACCTTTTATAGGTAGTATTCCCCATGTCAATCCTATTCCCCTAGGTCTTAAGCCTATAGGACAAGAGAACTAGAATTGGACAATAGTGTTAGACATGGAAGTGTCCCATTTTTGACACTAATGTCCACTTGCATTTTGAGCCCCAATGATCATTTATCTTTGCTTAATATGTCCATAACCCTTCTTATCCCCTCCATTAATTTTTTTCTACCTTCTTTATGTTGTCTGTGTAATTAAATCTCTCAAATTTAAAATAATGAGTATCTTATATATAGGACTTCACAAGGAATTTTATATCTAGCACCTACTACTTTGGCATAGTAAATAATTAAAATCAATCAATAATATAGCTTAGAATTTTTCATCACACATATATTTACATGCTTGATCAAGGAAAGGCCTAGGCAAAAGTTCATTATTTCATCTTCTATGCGTGTTGATTATGCACATTCCCTAAAGGAGAACTACATTTTATCTAAGACCCTAGTTTAAGGGTTAATGTAGGTAGCAATTGGGATAGTATGGGTTATAGATCATGTGATCACACTTCCCCTAACCTAGTTTTTTCCCTTTTGCTTTTAATATTTTTTTTGTTTTATATTTGTAGGTAGACCTAGGGTTTTAGAAAGAAAATAGGATATATAGTAGTACATACGTGTGATCATAGAGATATAAAGATATTTGTAGGACATAGAAACTAGAACACACCAGAATATAGAACCAAAAATTGATTTGTACAACATAACAATAATTGGATTACAATGTCAAACACCAAAGTGTTCACTTTTTTGTGATCTTATCCTTTCACTAAATGAAATCTAGATTCAGGTTTTTGACATCTTCCTAGTCTAGCACAATAATTTTCAGCCTCTGTATTAGTTATTTTATCTTGTTTTTATAGATAAGTCATTTCCTTTCTCCATGTAATTAATTTGATCAAATTTAAATAAATCTTTATTTTACTACATTTTATTATATTTTACCCATTAATCTAGTTGCTTTATTATGTAGTAACTAAACCCTAGTTTCCCCCTAAAAAAAACATGATCATACTCTAGACCAATTTTAGCCTATTCTAAGAAGACCTTTATGCACATAACAAACTATTTAAGTATTATTTATTTCCAATTCGTTATAGACTATATCAATGGTTTTAATTTACTATTTTTAGTAATCTTAATTATATAACTTTAGAATAATGTTTGTTTGAGTTTTTTTATTAATTTCCCTGCTCATTATACTAGTTCACCATCCCTGTGTAAAATCTAATCTAAACCCTTTAACCTTAGATAACCCCATTATCTAAATTTAAGTTCTAACATTTGGTGAACCTAGCTTGTGAGTTTTAGTGTCACACAATTATTATATATTTTATGTCATTTTCCTTTTTTACCTAATATTTTCTATTTACTTCCTCCATCATGGATAATATAGATTGTTTGGATAACTATGATTATGAGACTATCAAACTTCATATCATGGAAGGATTGAAAATTGACTATTATTGTCTTTTTCCAAACACATAGGCACATCATCTCAAATGTTTGAATTGTGATCGCTACCATCCCTCTAGCTAGGTCCATGATATCACTACTCTAAGAGCTAAGGTGGCCCATCCTATTATAAATATCCTTTATCAAACCTTTCCACCTCCCGCATACCCTATATATCATGTGTGTATGAAAATTAGATACAAAGTACCTAGGATATATACTTATGAATCCCTAAAATATCAAAACATCACTATGAGTAGCTTAATAGAAGCATGGCAAAATAGAAAATTGATTTCCATTTTAAGTCTCAAATCATTGTAAAATCCAAAACATGTTATTGATAATCATGTGTTTAAATCTTCATCTATCAATGTTATACCCAACAAGGTTTATTAACAAAATGAAACGATAAAATATAATTCACCTAAAATAAGTTATTTAAAAAGGGAACACAAGGGTAATAAGAGTCCAATTGAAAACCTAAGAGATGTGATTCAAAATAAAGTGATCCAATACCTCATGTACATCCTCTTATAAGGTTAAAATACTATTTTGCATATCATGTAATCCATGCACCTCATACTGATTATTGTCTCACCTTGAAGAATAAAATACAAAAGATAAATGGTAGTGGTGATCATATCATTGATACATAAATCAATAAGCCCACTCCCATTATGAGTACCTCTCCTAAGACATAAGTGTAAAATGAACAAATATGGGTAGCAAAGGATAATTTAGAGCCAAAATATTTGACAATGTCAAACCTAGATCAATAAAAGATTAAAAAATCAAAATAAATCCAAGAAAAGGATTAAAAACTACCTCTCAATAATGATACTCAATTTTAAAAACCATATGGTTTTGGAAACAATATTGATAAAATTTTGGTTATCATGGTTAAGGATTGGGAAAACATTCCCAAACATCACTTGTGTTATATCTACATACGATCATAATGATCACTAAGGCTTATGACAACAAGTCATTCAAAGATATATTTTGTCAATGAAAAAGAGATGAAACTTATGAATGAGAACAATTAAAATAATAAAGAACAAATATAAATGGTAACATTATAAAAATATCATGGACCATTAAACCTTTTCACCTATCCATTTATAGGAAATTAAATTATTATCCCTCTAAACTAGATCACATCAAATATTTAAAGTAAGATTTAATATAAAAGAGGTAAAAAATCAAGAGATGCTTGACAAATATATGTTCTGAATATGAATATAAATGAGGAAACTATAACCCTTTCTTCAAATTAGACCAAATTCACCACTAATATAGATTGTAAAAAATAATCATATAAATATTTCAATGAACCATGTTCTAATCTACTCAATAACATAACACATAATCTACTCATACCTACATGACTTTATACCTATTTATAGAATTCATCATTGATAAATGAAACAAAATGCAGATAAATTAAAACCAAAGAAAACAAGAAAAAAGTTAAAAAGAAAACATGATACAATTTTTTATTATGTTATGCATGCATATGGCACATCTCATTGAAGAAATGTTATACATATTCTATTCCACCAAAATTATCATTCTCATCTTCAGATCATTTGATAACTTTTGCATCGTCAAACACTATAGAGAAACTAAACATGTTCCTAATAATGCTACTCTAAAAAAAACTAATATAACTCAAAAATGTGCTCCATAAACCAATGTATCTACTAATTATACTCCACAACCTTATACTCCTACAAAGGATACACATAGTTTTAACAATTCCCTAGTTTCATATTTGACACATAAATAAATGCTCCCTGGTAGCATCACTAGTTTGATTCACTATATTCAGAGTTCAAATAAATTCTAGATGAGCATCCCTTAGATGGGATAATTATCTAAAATTTTCCTTCTCAAAATATTAAAAAAATAAATATTAAAAAATTTAAAAACATTAAAATAATCTCAAAAGATCCAAAAAAAACATATTCTTATTTATACTATTTATTATACATATGATGTTTTCTTAGGTTAGTAGATATCATATATTTCATTTTTTATATGCACATATGTTTCATGTTTCATTTAATTGTGATATAAGAATACATATGTTATTACTTCCCTCTACACACACTAGAATTATGGTGGGGGCATATACTTTTTTTAGCCCAATACACGTAGGTTACATTACTCTATTATCATGTTCCATTATCATATTTGAGATTATATACTTACATATGCTTCTATCTATGCTTATAACTTTCACAATGTACATTATATGATATGTACTTAGCATTATGAAAACACATATGTTTAGTAACTAGTATGATATTTTCATGTTAGTTTCTTACGTTCATTGATTTAATATATGCACTTCCTCGAGTGTGTCCCTTATTTGTTATTATCTTTCATTGTACTATATATTTTAGAAATTTAGTATGAACCATTGATTGTTTCCAATGTTCCTTTGTTTTCCTATTTGGAAATTTGAATATGTCACTTTATGTTTCATGTGAACATTTTAATATGTAATTTCTAATATTTGTGTACACTTTACTAAGTCATGTCCCTTCGATTGTGTAGAATTTGAACATGCTCCTTGTATGAGGTCCCCTGGGACCATTTATATTTCTTTTGCTTTTGATTTCTCTCGTATGTGTATTTGATTGATTTATAAACTTGTATTATTACTCTCTATACATTTCCATGATCTACATATTGCATCTTAAGACTTGATGTGATCACATACTGTGTATGTCAATATTATATCTATTTAGACATGTTATGCCTATATGATACATGATCCATACATAACTTATATAGTTGTTTTTGAGGTAAGTTCACAACTAGATTATATTTCCCCTCACCTAAGTGGGGGAGGTTATTAGTGTGGTAAAGGCATGGAGGATTGACTTCTAAATTTTCATATTTTTTAGATTTTAGAGGAGGCATGTCAAAAAGGCATGACCTTCACACTTATTCAATGTTCGACATATCTAGATTACATTGAGGGTATGTTATGGAAACATGTTATATACATTTACACCGATTCTCATATTATCTAGATTTAATGGGGAATGCCATAGAAACATTTCCTCTAAACCTACACCAATTTCAAATTCACCATATTTCATAGTTATATGATTTAAATACACATTTATGGAAACATTCTATACATTAATATTGGTATTTTGCCTATATTTTATCTTGAGACATATATGAGGTACATATTCCATACAAAGGGAACTTAAAATTGAAAAATAAAATCAATTAAAGATTTAAAATACTATTACATATTGTTATCATACCTAGGATGGATTGTTATCAAGTTAATAATTTGTAGTAATCGATTCACCTTTGGAAGGTTGAGTTGATTAAATTACTTAATATTACTAAAGTTACAAGATATATTTCATTAAATATTCTAACTTTACCAGATGCATAGTTTTTATTTGATTAAATCATCAGCCCTCACCATATATATAGTTTTAGATTTTTAAATAGATCACACTCACCAAATCACACACATATTCGGTTTACATGATTGAGATGAAATAAGCTCGAAGTCCATGTTTCAAGTCACCATTAGACAAAGATTTGGGCTATGTGTCCTCCAATATATCTATATAAATACACATTTAATTTAAAAAATTTCCTAATCTTAGGTTCAATGCTTCATAACAAGGCATCCTTTGAAATAAAATTACCAAAAGGCAAGATGGTTGCATCAACACACACATATGTACTTATAACCTTGATCTTCTTACATAAAATTAATTCAAAAGAATTCAATATCCAATTTTATACACTAATTACATATTGTAACATGCTCTCGGTTTTAGTTTAGTCACCATCAAAGTACTCGAATTTGGCTCATGCAAATATGAGGTGTACTATACACACCTAAGCAAACATTTATTTACTTAAAAATATAAATTTATTTACTGTATAAAAATGGGAGGAAATGTACATACTAAAATATGATTTATATAGTACCTCAATATTATACACTTTGAAAACACATACCATGGTTGTATCTTTTAGTTATATACCTACCCATTATTAAGGCTCACATTCACTATATCTTTTTGCTTAATTGATTATATCTTAGTCCACAAATTATTATTATGATGAGTATACATTTTATAATTTTCATAAGTATCTAAACCTAATTATTATCCTTCACTACTATTTCCATACCTATACTTACTTTCTAACTTCCCAGACACTTGTGTCCTAGGCAAACACATGCATCGACTCAACAATCCATTTATCTAAAAAGTGTGAAGTGCTAAAAATTCATCCAAATTTAAAAATAAATGTATCCTAAAGGTCAGCCTAAGTGACTTAATGCAAGATATTTCCAAAATTTATTAGTATATATAAATATCAACCTTAATTATATCCTCACCTAGATATCACATACAAATCATGATGAAATACACCAATAATAACTTAATCAATAATTAAAGAGATAAAAATTACCCTATTAAACCTTATCTCCATATCAATAATAGGATAAATATTTCCATAGTTTTGAAGAATTCAAAGACTAGCCCATGAACCATATTTGCCAATTTATAGGCTAGGTCACTACATGTCTTTATTTATCATGAATTGCATCCTTGTACACACACAATAGAATGAGCAGGGGAGAAATACATAGGTTTGGGAACCTATTTGGAGTATTTTCTATGTAATTAGTTCTCATTGATAGATGGGTCCTTGGGGTAGCTTGACATCATGAGACCAATAACCCAATTATTTGACAATCACTCCAAGGGTGAAGAGATAAGAGTTTAATCATTTGATAAAGATTGATAACCTATGAGAATAATATGAATACATAATAGGAAAGGTGATAGAAAAACCAAAAATATCCATTTTTTCACATCTAAATCCAATCATTATTTTGTATAGGACACATGTGATAAGGTTAGACTCTTGTGTCGATATAACTATCTAGACCTAAGACAAGCATCTGAGGCCACATAAAGAATATTCCCAAAATTTAATGATTATTCTTAGATCATCTTCCAAACCAGTTATAGTTTTTTCTTGAGTAGACCTATATGTGCAAATTAAACCATCTAAGAATCAATTATTTCCAATTCATTACAATATATATCAAAAGTTGTAATTTGCTATTTTTGGAAATCTTAGTTGTATAAATTTAGAATACTATTTGTCAGAGTTTTCTATGAATTTGTCTACTCATGATATTATTTCACCATACTTGTATTAAAGCTAAATGAATCCCCTTAACCCTAGATAACCTCACTTATCTAAATTTAGGGTTAAATAATTATCAAATATAGTATAAAAAAGTACCTTATATATGATTAGCTTTATAAAATTTCCTTATACTAAAACACAAATTATTTATTAAAATATCATAATACCATATAAATAAGAAGAGTGCATGCCATAATTATTATCTATGGGAATCTATGTAATATCAAGGTTGATTTATTCATATAAATAATCACTCTTTTTTATTATAGTAGATAATACCTAAGTTATAATTTGAAGTATAAGATAGTATGAAAACAAACTCTTCTTCTAATAGTATTGGCTACCTGATTATCCTTTACTTTTTCCATAATCACTGATTAATTCTAGTCACATGATTTGTTTGGAATTCAAATTGTATTAGTGTAAAAATTATCAATACTCTTGTGACATTTTAATAGCCTGAGGGGTTTTCCTACCATAAAATGCCTCCACATTTTTGTGACATAAATAACTATGGCTAACTCCAATTCATGATTTAAGTAATTCGATTTGCTTAGTTTCAACTTATGTGACTCATAAATTAGACATTTCCTATTTTGATTTAATACTCAACCAAATCCATCCAAGGTTGCATTAGTCCAAAGATAAATTTGGCCTATTAGGATTATGGAAGAATAAAATGTGTAGTGTGTTAGTTACCAAAATTGCATTAAAGAAATTGAGCCCTTGTTAAGTGAAAATGCATAAGTCCATCCTGAGTCGAGTATAGATTGACTAATTCCTTAGCCCAATTTTTGAACTCAAATGTTCACTCAAAAGTCAAGTTCATGTTAAATCAGCTAAGTGTAATTTGATCTTTACTTAGTGTGAAATATCCTTATTTTTTTTGAGAAAAATGTTCATGAAAATAATTCAAAGGCTTATTTCTTTTAGTATTTTTATTTGTGATAAAAATTTAATAGGTGCTTTTCATTCAAGAATTTTGCCTAGATAAAAAGTTTGAAGGCTAATTTTCCTTTGGGCATTTTTCCCACACAAAAATCTTGACAAAATTCTAATTTCTTCAGTAAAAGTGTGAATTCATTTTCTTTGGGGAAATTATTTTAGACAAATTGTCCAAAATAATTGTTGTAATGAAGACAAAAATGTTGAAGACTGAATTGTTTTTTATTAATTAAGGTGGCAAACTAGGGGCCGAACCCTATACATTCAAAAAGGATAGGAAGGCTGGAAAAAAAAGATGCCAACATAGAACCAATAGCACAGCTAAGAAACAAATTCAGAAGCAAAACAAAACACTGGAAAGACCAGAGTTAGAAAGGATGAAACTACATAACTATAGAATTAACAAGATCCTTAAGATTCTCATTGTCTACATTGTCAGCATTCCTTGGATTACCCACCACTTCCAACATAGTCATATTTAGCAAAATTTTATTTCAAAGGCCTTTGGAAAAGACCTTTTCTAGCTTTTGAATGCGGACCTTCAAGGCCCCAATATCTGTTTTCCAATCATTCTCATTCTCCAAACCCTCACCAGCTTCTTCTACATGCATTTTCTCCTTATTATAAGTAGTTCCCCTAAAATTAACACCCTGCTCTTCAGTGACCTCAAAAACATGAGAAGCTTGTTTCCCACTAGTGTCCTTCAAAATTTCATGAATTTCTAGCTCTTCATACCCCAATTACCGCCTTGATCTTCGAACAAGTAACAAGCCTCCAGTTTTGTTTACACTAAATGCAGATGTGAAGGCTCATTTTACAAAATGGCCCACCAGAGTGACGTCTACTTTCATGCTTGAAAATAATTCCCCCTTGGTTTTCATGATGCGACCCTCACACCTCCACCTAATGATACAAGGAATTAATCATGACAATCAAGGAATTACTAAGGCTATCATTTTCCATGATCTGCAATGCCCTTCTCCACGTGGACCACCTTTGAAAGCTATCTTCATCATCAATGTGCATCATTCATGATCTGTCATCTCCTTTTGAATGATCTCTCTAATGTTTGGTTGTATATGAGCCCCTTGTCACCATACCCTTCACCAAGGTTGGCACAAGCATCAGTGACCCTGTTACCTTCTCTGTAGGTGTGGGTAATCTCAACTTCGAAAAACTTTTGTAAAATAAATTGGATGTCTGTAATGATGTCTTTTAGATGGATACCAATGTTAGATTATTTATTAATGACATATTTGACCAACTTAGAATCTCCCTGAATATTCAAATTTCTAATTCCTAGGGATATAGCTAAGTTTAATCCTCAAAGTAAGGCCATAGCTTCAACATAGTTATTACTCTGACAACCCATGCCACCAGCATAGACATCAGACATCCCTCCTTTTTCATTTCTTATTATTCCTCCTCCACTTGCTTTACCACTCAACTTGGATGCCCCATCAAAATTGAGTTTCATCCACTTGGGTTTAGGTGGTATCCATTTAGTATGAAGTCTTTGAAGAATTTTTGAATTATCATGCCCAGGGATAAGGTTTAAAACCTTCCATTTGGTAGTAATTTGACTTTCAAATTTAGATAGGGGTTTCTCCACAACACTAATATGAGCTATTGTAACACTTTCCAAGATGGTCCTAGCAAAGGAGTTAAACACTTGAGTAGCATTTCTAGCAGTGTCCCTAAAATTTTTGTGTTTTCACTCTTTCCATAAAGTCTAGCTCAAGCATGGCAGAGCTTGCTTCCATAATTCCTTAATCTAGGGATGTGTGAAGGTTGAGTTTTAGCTGAGTATTAATTCTTTAAGGTCAGAATTGCAAACCCATTCAATGCCAAAGTTGTTAAGTATTGTGCCCCATAAATCCTGGGTAAACTCATAGTGTATGAATAGGTGTGAAACTGATTCCTCTCAAGAACCACACAGAAAACATTTGTTGACCAATGTAAACCCCCTCTTTTGAAGGTTGTCTTGAGTAAGGATTTTTTTATGGGTAACAACCCACCAAAACAAGTTAATCTTTGGAATGAGTTTATGATTCCAAACCTTTTTCCATACCTCCTTATTCTAAGCTTCAGGTGTAAGTAGATGATAGGTAAATTTGACAGAGAACAATTCATTCTTATCCAGCCACCAGTATTGTTCATCCTCCTAAGGGAAGAGTGGGATTCTGATCTCTTGAACACATTGTTGGATCTCCCAAATTCTTAAGATAATCTCAGGCCTATGCACACATCAATCCAAAAGGTTTTTCCAACTCCTTATCCCATTGTTATTTTCCATATAATCAATAACCCTATCACCAAAGAACTGAGTAGTCAGGTCTATAATTTCTCCATAGTTTCCTTGGGAGATGAGAGGCTTGTCCCTTAACCAATTATCCTCCTAGAATTTAATATGTCAGCCATTTCTAAGCTTCCACCTAATTCCCTGTTTGAGAATACTTCTACTTTTTAGCATTTTATTCCATATCATAGACCCTTGGGGTAATCCCACCTATTGAAGAAAGTTGAAATCATCAATGTTATGCATGTATTTGGCATACATTATTTCCCCCCACTCACTATTATTGTGAATTAGATTCCATCTAACTTTTGAAAGGAGGGCTTTATTCATTTTCCTGATGGATCTTATATTAAGTCCACCATGAGATTTTGGGAGACACTTTTTCCCATCTAACTAAAGACATTCTCTATTTGTCTTCCACTCCCGTCCATAAAAATTTCATTTGGATCTATTCCAACTTTTTAGAAAAATATGTAGGGATTTTAAAAAGAGACATGAAGTAAGTAGGAATACCTTACAAGGATGCTCAAAGAAGTTGCATCTTACTTGCGCTACTGAGTAGTTTCCCCTTCCATCCAAGAAGTTTCCTCTATGTACGCTCCACAATATCATTCCAAAAACTTGAAGATGCCTCTTTGAATGAGAGTGGGAGACCTAGGTAGGTAGCTAGTAGGATAGCCTCAACACAATCTAAGATATCAATGATTATATGTCTAAGTTCATTGGGAGTGTTGAAGAAGTACACATTGCTTTTCTAGAAATTTATTATTTGTCCCAAGTCTCTGGCATAATCATTAAGTATATTCTTCCATCTTCTAGCTTCGATCACCGATGAGATGCTAAATAAGATGGTATCATCCACAAATTGTTGTATAACCATAGGATGAAGGGAAGAGGCAGGTTTAATGCCTACTAGCTTTTTTGAAACTATATCAGCTTATATGTATCTTCCCAGTGCCTCAGCCATAATGATGAATAGGTACAGGGAGAAAGGGTCTCCCTGATGAATTCCTCTCGAGGAGGAGAAAAACCTTCTAGGAACACCATTAACCAACACTGAGAATTTAGCAAAAGATACCACATTCCATAATAAGCAAGACAATTTATCATTAAACCCAAATTTTCTAATCACTTGGAATAGAGAAGTCCATGAGACTCTATTATAAGCTTTGGATATATCAAGCTTAAGGGCCATCCCAGGGATTCTACTTTTATCCATGGAGTGAATAGTCTCATGTGTGGTGATCATAGCATCAAGAATCTATCTAACTAGGATGAAACCTTTTTGAGCAATAGAAATAATTTTGTCAAACAAGGGCTATATTCTCAAAACTAGCAGTTTAGTACATATCTTTTACACAGTGTTGCATAAGCTAATGGGTCTGAAATCAGCAAGGTGTAAAGGTTGAGATTTTTTACGAATAACTACAATGAAGGTATTATTGACTTGTTTCAAAAGTTTTCTAGATCTGAGAAAATCATGAACTACAGCCGTGAGGTCTACTCCAACAATCTCCTAATATTCTTGAAAGAATATAGGAGGAAAGCCATCAGGACTCGAGGCTTTAAAAGTGCCCATGGAGAATAAAATAACATGTACTTCTTCATTGGATACAAGATTTAACATTTTCATATTGTCTTCTTTTATTATCAAACAAGGGATTTTATCAATGAATTGACTCATAGATCTATCAATTCTATCATTATTGTTTTCTTCTGTAAGTAGATTATGAAAGAACACCCTGGCTTGCTCCCCTATTTCATATCCTCAGTAATAATGTCTCCATTATCAAGGACAAGCTTATTTATTGAGTTGGCTTTTTTATGTTTCATAGCTAAGAGATGAAAAAAGGTAGTATTCCTATCACCCTCTTTAAGCCATTGAACACGGGATTTTTGTTTCCAGAAAACCTCTTCCCTTTCCATCAGATTCATCTATTCTGAGGATAGACTATTCTCTTCTTCTAAGGTGCCCTCAGAGTCATCCCCTTGATTAATTAGTTGTTGAATAGCCTTGAGTTTTCCCATTATATTTTTCTTCTGCTGGAAAACCTACCCAAAATCGTATCTATTTCAGCCATAAACTTCTTGTTTAATGTGCTGGAGTTTCTTGACTATTCTAAACATGGGAGTACCTTGAATGGGAATATTACACCATTGATCCACCATTTGTTTAAAAACTTTGTGTTTAATCCACATAGATTCCAAATGGAATGGAGGAGGTTCATGATGTCCCTGGTCTCTCCAATTGAGGATAATCAGGCAGTGGTTGGACATGGTTCTAGGTAAAGACTACACCTACATATTCTGATAATCATTCTAGTTGCTTGATATCAAAAATATATCTAATTTAACTTGAATCATTTGATCTCCTCTTCTTCAATTGGTCCAAGTAAAATTTTGGTTCTATAGCTCTATGTCTAATAATCCCCAATCATTGATGAATTCAACAAAGTCTAACATGTTGTCCGAGTAATCAATAATTCCACCCTGTTTATCAGAAGCGTATAAAGGCGTGTTAAAATCTTTGGATAACATCCATTTAGAATTATAAGGATTATTCATGTAGCTACTTAGATCTATTCATAATTTTTGTCTCAAAGCTCTATTATTCAGTGCATAAACATTTACCAACGTCTAGTTCAAGGAATTCATGGAAAAATTTGTAATCAAAAAGTGCTTATTACGGGCCATAAGATATCCTTGGATTTTAGCACTATTACACATAGTGATAATCCCTATTGAAGCCCCTTTAGTAGGACTAATACAAAAAGTTGCCTTAGGCCATATGTAGTCAGTAATTTTCACAAAATTATTCTCTTTCATCTTGACTTCTTGGAGTAATAGAATATCTAGTTTATTATCTAAGATGCAGCTTTTAACCTCAAACTGCTTTGAGGGACTATTAAATCCCCTCAAAATCCATGATAATATTCTCATTTAGAAAGTTTTGAGGGTTGGGACTCTAGTGTTTTCTATTTTCCACTAGCAATCTCCCTAGTAATCTCTCTTTGTCTTATTTATCTTAGGGTTGACCTCCCTTGTTTGGGTACCAACATCTGCATAACTTTTTCCTTTTTGGATCTTTTTCTTTGGGGTAACCCATTCTTCTTACTCATTGATACCATCTTGTGATACTACCCCTATTTCCAAGTAGTTTCCTACCTGGCCTCGATCTTCCAGATCATGAAAAAAGTCTATATTTGACTGTGGATCTGGTACTCATTGAGTGTGACTTTCAAGTGTTACTTCTTCCTATCCAATCCTTAAACTGTGTCATCTTCATTGACTTCCTTTAGCAAAAGTTCCCCTCCCAGCCCTTCCTTAAACATATTAGTCTATTTTTTTAAAGTGTAGATTGTGTTAAATGTGGCCTTGTGACTATCATCAGATACTATATTCTCCTTTGGGACCTTTTTTCCCTCACTACTGATGATATCCTCCTTTCTCTTCTCCTCCTCTCCTTCTTTTATAGCCTTTTGACTATCATCTAATCCTATATTTTCCTTTGCAACAACTTCACCTTCACTACTAGGGGTAGCCTCCTTTCCCTTCCCCTCCTCTCCTTTTCCTGTATTGTCAAGAATTTCCACATTATTCTCTATTTCTTGCTTGCTATTCACTTGCTCTTCCTCTACATTCTGGGAATCCTCTTTCATCCCCCTTTTCTTCACTTTGCATTGGGTCATTAGATGTCCCTTCCTCTTACATATTTGATAGAAAGTGGTAGCATTCTCATAAGTAATTGGCTGAGTCCAAGTTCCATATTTAGATTTTAGCTCAATGGACGTAGGGAGAGTCTTATTTATTTCAACATTAACATAGAGTCTAGCAAACACACATCTGGACTTAGTTCAAGTTATATGATCTAAGGAGACATATTGACCAATATAATTGCCAATGGCTATGCAGATTTTTTCATCCCATAATTCCAAAGGGAATCCTGGTAATCTTACCCAAGTAGGTGTTGTCTTATTGAGGTTTGAGTTAGGATCAAATCTTGGTTTCCATGAGCATAAGGCTAGAGAATGTGGTCTAAATAGCTAGGGACCTCCAGCAAGGGTAGTGATCATGTCCTCCCTATTCATAAATCTAAAAAGGAATAGACCTCTAGCCATGGCTATGATTGAAACACTACCTTTGAATTTACACTTAGACATAATCCATCTTCTAAGCATTTTGGTATTAGGACAGAAAGAAAAAAACTTACCAACCAGCGTAAGGTCCATGGATGCCACTATTTCCTCCACCACATCATCTGGGATACTCAACACCTTACCCTCCAAGAGAATATGGAGGCTTGACATGCCTTTTGATGGACACGTATTTTCACCTATGAGTGCCTTCTTCCATCCATTGGATGGACTATCCCATTATAGATTCTTGGATAGATCCTTAGAGGTACTACTACCCACAGTGACCTCCATTAGATTCGTGGTCCCACCTGTCACACTCAGGGGCCCAACCAGGCAAGAAAAACCAGTTTCAAATATTGTCCACATGCTTCGCTCCTCTGATCCTCATTTAACTTCCTACATTTTGATGTTATGTATGCACATCATAGTCATTTATTATGAAGATATCATATAGGATTTAACTTGAAGATTGAATTGTTGTGAGAGAAGTGTCCAAGAGATTACAATTTCTCTAGGAAAATTATCCTAGACAAAATGTCTAAAACAATTATCCTAATAAACAAAGGGCCTAGGAGAAAAAGTGCCAAGAATAAAAAATACCACAATAATTTTTGTCAAGACAAAAATATTGAAGACCAAGTTAATGCAAATAGGAATGTTGTGGATAAAATGTTTGAAATAATTCTTCCAAATACCAAATGTTAAAAACAAAAGTCCTAAGAGACAAAAGACCTAAGGAATAAAATATCTAAATAAATTCACCTAGATTACACAAGTGTCAACCATGCTCATGTCAATCTATGATTTGTATACGTCCTAAGTGATGGTGTGAACTAGAACAAGGACTTCTTTAGTAGATCTCAAAGTAAATGTAGAAATGGATTGGTCAGTGTAGTTATGCATTTTTAATTTTTCATGAAAGTAATCTCATGGTCAAAGGATCACATAGAATAAGTATTTTGGATGCCATGAATATCTCATGCAAGTTGGTGCCTACATGTTTTTTTTTTACTCAAGATGAAAGCTTTCAAAAATTGAAAAACAAGTGTGACAGTCATGCCGACATCTTTGATAGTTGTGTAGATGTTAAAAATAAGCTCATCCATTATACATTAGGTATTAATCATTAATGATAATTTTAATGTTAAAATATGGGTGTGTATATGTCATATTTAAGCAATGTTAACTTTCTATTGGGGTTTTAATTTGATGGTTGTATGGATGTCATTGATATTCACATGGGCATCATTGATGGTCATGTAGACATCATTGAAGGTCATGAAAATGTTAAATAAAAATCACACCAATATCAAAATTAAGCTCAATCATTATCTATTGGGGTTTAATTTTTATGGTTACACACCCATCAAAGACGTTCACATGGATGTCAAATGCTGAGCACATAAATGTCAAATTTAATCCAAAGTGGACAATGAATAAAATTTGATCATTCAGATCAAGATTTATGGTCTACATTCTATTGGGATTCAAGATCAATGTTGCAAATGAAAAATAACTTGTTAATGGATTAAGGCTATGTAATGATCCACCATGTGGTGGAAGGGCACTAGCTTGACATAGATTAACTATGCAAGATGTAGAAAGCCATAGATTATCCAAGTGGCATGTTCTTAGGGTTTTTTATAAGGATCTAATGGCTTGTAATAAAAATCTAATGACAAGGTGATGCCATGAGCCTATATTGATACCATGTGGTACTCTCACATTCATCATGTAAATGAGGACCTGATAATGATATTCTTAGGTGGACTATTCAATGATCCAAACCTAATGATGTGTTGACACATGTCCTAGGGGAAATGATCATGTTAAAATTTAGTGAACAAATTGACATGGTGATGCCACATTGGCATGCATGTCATATAAAGAATAAGACCCTATGCAAACTAGTTGGTCAAGTTTTCACCAATGGCAATAGGTTAACCCTGATAAATATCAAATGAAGCATGGTGACTCCATAAGAAATATAAGGATCAAAAAACACTTTTAAATTATTGATGTTGATAATATAATTTTGACATGGTAGTATGAAGGGTTTTATGCTTGCATAATTGACGATTTGGTGTTGACCTTAGATAAAACCTACATAAGAAGAGAAAATTACTTTTTTTTAAATGGAATAGTCAATGCTCAATGCATTATAGTTTAATCTAGAATTATTAACCCCTTATGTGCTCATTTGAATATTTCCATCCTAAGAATTTCTAATTTAAAAATTAAGAAGAGGGTTAAAAAATTTCTCAATTAGGTCAAAAGTTGAAAATAATGTATTTATGCATTAGAAAATGAATGAAACAAAAGTGCTAAAATGTGGAAATATAATTTGGAGCCAAAAAAGTAAAAGGTCAAAGATGACCTAAGTCTTTTGAATTTTTAACTATTGTGTTTTCCCAAGCACCTCCATGGAAGTATATTATAGGTTTATAAGTCTAAAGTGGGCCACTCCAAATAATATCATTCAAAGCTCCATGGATCTAGAATATTCCTAGGGAATCATGGAAAAATTATGATGTTCTATGGCATGCATGAGACGTAAGGCATCTATAGATAAGTTTTCAGTTGTGAAAGCAAGTGGTCAAGAGCATCCCTAGGAAGTTTCACATAATAACAAGGTTTTTTCAACCCTCTACCATGAAAATTCTCCTTCCATCTCATGTTAAAGGCAACTCTTATCATGAAATCAAAATATTTGCTCCAAATCATCATCATTCCTTCTAGAGGTACTTAGAGTTATGATTTTTCTTACAAATGGATGAATACATTAGGCATGGTAAGGGAATATTTTCCATTTAGAAGCATCTTGGTAGCTTGAAAGTTTTTTTTTCAATCTTGACTATTGTGCCCCCATAATTTCAAATTTGAAAATGTAGAAATAAGGAGTTTTTCCTCTATTCAAGGTTATTGTTAGTCATTGTTTTAGGTGTTCATTATCTCTAAGTTTATATTCTACAGGAATTTTTGGGATCAATTATTGTGTATATATCTTCTATCCCTTGTTAAGATGATTACATCTATACAACCATTAGTGAGCTTTGAGATAATGTTTATGTCTCCCTTATCAAAAGAACAATCTCACCATGCTTGTCCCTATGGTACACTTTTGAAGTATTTATGCTTGTAATATTTATTTTGAATTTAATGAAAATTATTTTGGCTATTTACTATTTCCTATTGATAAAATGCAACAATCTATTTTGTAAATATTATTGACTGGATATCTTGTTTTATGTTCAGTACTTGTTATCATTTTGAGCATGGATCTAGATTATAAAACCCTTTCTACATTGTTATAGAATTTGTTCATGAATAACTTGTTAGAGCACCCTAGGTTTATGGATTAAATAGGGAAAGGATTTTTAAAAACTATTTTTAATGTATGTTTTAGTCTTTCAAGGATCATTTGGTATTTCCCATTAGCTTGCATTTGATTTTTTTCTTCATCTTTGCTAAGGAATATTTTCATGAAATATTGCAAGACACCCTATTGTTTGGAAGGCATTAGCATGTCACCCTCTATTTTATAATTATCCAAGTTGTCCTACCCTATCTTATCTTATAAATAATGTACCTAGTTTGATATTATGAGTGTTATTTACCTGCAAATGCACAAATATTATAAAATTAACATGTGTTTGCATTTTGTGCTTTAAAGCCCAGTATTTTAATATTTTATTCAACCCCTATATTACTGAAAATTATTTTGAATAAAGGTTGTAATCAATTTCATATCTATCTTTAGTAGCTTGTATCTAACTTAAAATATTTTCCCATTCTATGTGACAACCCTACCTGGGTGGACTGAGAAATTTTGGTTATGTTGTGGTTAGATTAACATCTTTTTATGCCAAAAATACCCATGGAGGTTGAATTTTATAATATTTCCATGTGATCAAGATACCCCATAGGTCCTCTTAGCCTAGATCAGGTAGAGCCAAAAGGAGCAGGGAGCTAACTGTAACCTTTGTAGGTGCTTCTTAGTCATTTTATGCACTCAATCTAAATTTTAATGCCAAACCTTTCCCTGGCTACAATGACATACCAACAAGTTTTTCATCATTTCTTTCCATTTTATTTAAGTGTGGAAGGTCGAGTATAAAAGGTGTACAACTAGGAACCAACATAATGGTAAATAGTTTCTTGAGATTTTATAAATTTTATTTCTATCTATGTTTCTAGTAAAATATGTTTTCATCACACTACAAGGAGGTGACATGATGGGTTATCTTATAAAATTCCCTCACTATCCATTGATGGCATCCAAAAAGGCCCATGAAACTCCATAACCCATTCATATTTAAGGAGCATGTCACTCCTTGATAGATTTAATATTTGAAGGATCAATTGCAATACCCCCTTAGATATAATATGTCCTATATTTTGTATCTTACTCTTTTTAAAAAACACTTTGAATGCTTACCAAATAACATGTATGGTCATAATATTTATAATACCAACCTAAAATTGTGTTCATGTCCATGTTTGAGTTAATAATAAATAAGGATATCATCTAAGAACACTATTAAATTGTATCTAGGTATTGTTTAAATATATTTTTATGTTATTCATGAGAGTAATAAGATAATTGGTCAGATCAAAAGTCATTAAAATGAATTCATAGTGACAATACTTGGTTCAACATTATTTTTATGAACATATTATTCCTTAATATGTAGCTAATGATACATTGATCAAAGGTTTATCTTGAAAAATTTAGCTACCCATTTCATTTGATCAAATAAATTGTTAATATTTGATAAAGTATAATTATTCTTGTTGGTCACCTTATTCAACATATGTTAATTGATGCATAAATATAGGGTTGCATCCTTATTATTTAAAAAATATGAAAATTTCTACCCATGGAGAAACAATTGGCCTAACCAAACATTTTTCATAGAGTTATTATTTTTAAAACTTGAATTTATACATGTCTATGGTATTCATCTGACAAGGGTATTTTGAGGCAAGTGTAGACACTAGTATAAAGCAAAAACATAAATGAAATTCTTATACTAGATACAATATTCATAGTTTTATGTAAATACATATTTTAATTATAATATGATGGAAAAATGTTTATAGTCTTTTATTCTAGATAAATAGAGTAAAATAATCACCCTTTCCTTACTAAATTAATAAGTTGTAGAGCTGAAAAAAATCTAGTGAATCTTCAATTTTAAATTCCTTGGATAATTATTTACCCCTATTTTCCAAGCATTAGAGCCTTGTTTGGAATAATTTATAAACTATCCTAATGGCCATGGAACTATCATATTAATAATATGACATCATAAGACCCTAAAGGAGGTAAATGCATATTTAGTCGAGTATTTAAGAATCCCTAATAATTTTCCACCTATTCAATATGTTATGTAAGAGATCACCTTTTATTTCCATCAAATTCCACTTTCCACATCTCTCTCAGTGTAGTAGGTTTGATCTTACATTTGTAATCAATTTTTTGAGAGATATTAAATTTTTAATCAATTAGAACTATTAAGCAAAAACTATACATAATACCTCTAATATATATTAGAGTGGTGTACATTTATTCTTGGTCATTATTATTTGCTACAAACACCTTATGATTGGTTCATTCATTTCAAATTTATTTTATACAAACATTTTTGAAATGAGCCTTACCATAAATATAGAACCTTGGACTAAACATTGTTATGGTAAAGTATCCTTGCAATCCATTGTAGTAGGATTGTAATTCCATGGAGGTGGTGGTGGATCATTCCACTAAAATCCTTAATGCTTTTTATCTCCATTATAATTTCCATAAAATCTTCTTTAATTTCTCCAAAATTATATTTATTCATTTTTAAATCCGTCTCTTTAAACCCATTATTATAATAAGCAAGTGAAAACATTTTTTTATGTGAATATTTATTTTTCATCTCCTTTTTTTACTTCATTATCAATTTTTATTTCTCTTAATCCATATGGGATCATTTGATTTTTGCATCCGATGTTTAAGTTTTCATTAGATTGATATTATGCATAATCACATCTTATATCCCAATTGTGAACTTGGTGACCTTTATTAATTCATAGTGCATATAGTTACAGTATTGAATAAGATCCATAATTTATTTTATACTCAACCTCAAAGAGATTATTCTATTATAATAGTTAAAATTAACATATTTCTACTCTCAGTGGTTGGATGAAATATACCTTTTTCTTAAATTCCTCTCAAACTTGTCTCAAGTAATGGTTGCCTTTTTACATCCCAACATTTATCAAGATGAACCCACCACCAAAATGTATCACATTATAGATGATAATTGGTAATACATTCCTCAATATTAGATTTGATGTCATCTAACCTAAAATAATGGTGGACAATAAACAATTAGTTCTTTATGGAGTTTTTAGTATCTCTATCTCTTCCCTTGAACATTAAAAGAGGAATTTTATTTAATTTCTAAATGAATGGGTCCATTCCTTGAGATCTAAGTTTTATCACTTCCAAATTATCCAATTTATCTTGTTGGTCACCCTTAGGATTTGTATTACCTAGGAGTATAGCTATGTGTTTATCCTTATCTTCAATTCTATTTTATAATCATCTCAATAATCCTAATATGCATTTTAAGACATCAAAATTATTGATACGTGGGGGTGAAGGAATATTATATTTTTTATTTTTATTTTAATGATGGTTTTTATTCCTCTTCTATCTTTGAGCTCATTCCCTTCCCTTGCTTTTTTGCTCACCATTTACTAATGAAAAAAAAAAGTTGATCCCATATTATTTGATATTGTAGAGTTCCTTAAGATTGAAATTAAAGATATGATACCAACTTTAACATCCATTAAAATAACTCTAGAAATTATTTTTTCAAATAGTGATGAGAAAATGGATCAAACATAAAGTAAGTCTACTAGGTTTTTTAACTACTTATTGAAAAGATAGTTACTATTAAATTTTAAAAGAATAGACTATTTTATTAGATCAAAACTTATAGACCAAATTCGATCAACCCATATATTTTTTTCATGTATTTAGATAATTATTTTAAAGAACACTTAACCTCATTCATGACTTATAGGTATAATTTACATTCCTTTAAAGACTTATTTTTAGTTCAGTATTAAGTTTGAATATAATCAAATATCTTATAAATTAAATACAATCAAGACATTATTAAGTAGCCATCATTATCTTAATTTGTTCCTTTCTAATCATGAGTCCTATCGTAAAATTTCTTAGTATTATAGGAACACTTACTAATTGCATTGGTTTTTATTTTAATTTTATTTTATTATAAATGAATCCTACTTTTACATTTTATTTTAATGGGAGCTTTTGCCATTAACCTATGTCAATGTTGAAACATACAATCTATCAAGTTTGATCATTATTTTTTAAATGGAATAACATGTATGTTTTTGCTATAATAGTCCCATATTTTTATCAAACCTAAAAAAAATTTACAACTCAAATGCATAAGTTCTCATTAATTGATAAATAACCCTATAAAAATTTGTATTCAAATAACATAGTATATATATATATATATATATATATATATATATATATATATATATATAATTGTATCCTATTTTAGTATCAATATAAGAGTAAATAAAAAATAATTGATGTAATCATAATATCAATGTTAATTATTATTGTTATCACATTCATGATAACGATATTAATCAATACATTTATAGTTAAGGTATATATCATAAATAAGGTTTTGGTTAATAAAACTAATAAAATATATGAATGATATCTTCTTAATACATTTATATAGAACTAGTAACTAATATTTATTTTAGTATAATTCATGTAGATTTAAGCTTATATCTCACATTTAGGATTAATCTTGTATCTCACATTTAACTTAGCTAGACTCTTCAAGTCCATTAAGTATCATAACTCTTTGTATTGAACCATAACTCTTTGGATTAAATTTTCCTTAATATAGATCTATTTCATTTGATACATTTATATAAACCTTACCATGTTTTAAAAAATTATATTAACTTAAAATTAAAATATAGAACATCAATGAAACAAATTATATATGTTTAAGTAACAAAAAAGTTAGAATATGCAAGAATAGATATTGACACCTATTTAATCATTGAAATATTATTATAAATTAGTAATTATAAAAAATTAAATATGTGGGAACCCAAATAATATAGTGTAAATAATTCATAAAATATTACATAGTAAAATTACAAATGAATTACACCAGGGGCTTCATATTCTTTTCATAACTAGTACAATATTAATTATCCTTATAAACCACTGACTAGAAGTAGTTCCTTAAAAAATGGTTACTCTTTTAGCTTAATTTGTATTAATTTACGAGATTAATATAACTAATATATAGCTTTTAAGTTTAATTCATATATTAATATATGGCATTAGAGCATACATCTAAATGTAAAATACTAAAATTGATTCCTCTCATTTGACAAGTGGCCTATGCGAAATATGGAAAGTACTAAAGAGATCAAGATACTTATATTTAAAGTTTAATGTATAACTTTGACTATATTATGGAAGTGAAAATTAGGGAAAATTAGGTTTTTTATTTGTTTAGGTTTGGAACTTATCTACTATCTATTCTTGGTCAATTTAATAAAATCATGTTAGTATCATCACTCAATAATAACATGTTGGTTAGTACTGATATACATAGAAGTAGGTCACACTAAATATAATATCACCTATGACTTTTTTTATTGTTATATGGTTGTAATCGTAAACCCTAATGATGCACATAACTCAAATAATAAGTCTCCTTCACCTTGAGGCCCTAGGTGTAAAATTAAGTGATAAAAACTTTCAAAAATGGGTGAAAATGTAAAAATATAGGATTACCCTAATCACCCTAATTTAATTATTGACTATTACCTACACATAAAATACACTAAGGAAGGAAATAGAGTAACACATAGTTATCCCACTAGTGTGACTAGGAAACTATGATCCTTCACTATATGTATCAAGATGATGATGTGGCCTTGACCTTTGACATGGATTTATAATGCTTAATATATGGATTTTGACTACCCTTAATGATAAGTTTGAAATTTGGGAAGAATAGTAAAAAAATTATAGGTCTGAAATAGTGCATAAATGTATATCTGATAAGTGTTAAGTCCCTTTTGAATGAGACCTAGATTTATCTATATAAGGATCCAATTAAATAATTTATCATGCCACCAACATGATAGACTAATGGGATAACCATAAAGATGGGTTTGATTTTATAAAATAGATATTATTAGGATCAAGATAGTTCCATCTAGGTTAATCAATATTGTCCATAGGTACTTTCATATCTAGCAGAATTGATCTATGTATTAGGTGGACCAAATTGAGAGTTTAGACATGTTTATGAATGAAATTTAGTAGGTTTGAAATATAAAGTGACATTATTTAAGGTATATAACAAAAGAATTAAAAGTTTAACTCATAATTTAGTATGTGTGAGATAATGGTAGACTTGTAACATATTTGAGTTCTGAAGTCATGTGCAATAAATATATGTCAATATTGTCATTGTTAAGTACCGTGAACTAGGATTTAGTATATAAAAATGCCCTATTTTATTATAGTAATGGAATTAATTGATTAAAAGTGTAAAATTTACTTGATTATTTATTAAAAAATATCTTTGGTATGAAGTTATAATTGTGTAGGTCACTTGATAGAAAAGAATGTGTGTTGGTGAAAAACATGCTACCATTACACCTTGTTAGAGATGATTATTCCACAATAAATCATTTGATAAATGTGTGTTGTCATAGTGAACACATGGAGAGTTAGGGTGACTTCAATAAATGTGTGTAACTACATAGTATATGAGGATGGATAGATGTTCTAAAATCTCATGAATTTCATGAAAAGTACATAATGTACTAACCTAAATAATTACATAGATAAAAATTAGAACCATCAAGTTGATTCAAACTACAAGGAATGTATGTTTCATGTCTAGATAAATGTATTAATGAATCACATAGTATTTGTATTACTAAATAACACTATGTATTAGAAGTGCATGATATAAATCATGGAACAACTTAATATAAGAAAGATAAAAGATAAAAATAGGATCAAGTGTTAGTTTTACACATAAGTCTAATGGAAACATACAAGGGGAATAAAATGTCACAATGAATAAAGCCAAGGATCACATACAAGGAGTACATAGAAAATGTCACAAATAATTGACATCAAAAATGTTGTATCATTCAAGGCCAAGGTGCATGTATAATATTCATTCATAAATTACCCTATCATGTAAAAGAGTAACAACATTAATGGAATATAGAATTATTAAACTAGCCTACACTATCCATATGTATCAATGTTACATCATCGTATAATGGAATATCATGTATCATTGTATATTAATGAGTAACTTAATACTCATATGTAAGCAATATAGGTAGTTATACATGTTACATAGGTCATAGAATGATATGATATGATAATAAAATCTATGGAACAAGATTCCCCCACTATCAACATTACTGCTAAATGGAAGGAGAACCAACATTTGTATATCTATGTGTATCGTATAAGTTCTACATATCACTCAAATATCTTTATATGTGTATTTTTATGTAAATAATATGTCCTTTAACAAACATGTGATAAATAACATATGTAAATGTGTAATTTAGTAATCAATGTCATGTGCAGGTCCTGATTTTAGATTTTTTTAATATTTTAATGCTTCTATATTTTATGATGGTTTTATTTTTTATATTTTATAAATATTTATAATTTATACAAGTCATTCTCAATAGGATTTAAATTAACGTATTATATTTTCACTTGATATTATGTAATTTGTTTGTTTATTATTCTTTTGATCGTAATTATTCACATTATTTTTTTTGGTTATCTCTAAAGATTATAGTTTTTGATGGTTAACATCACCATCATCTTGAATCATGACCATTATTTATGCATTTATGTATTTATAAAATTTAGATATTAATTAGGTGAATTTACTATATACTACTATTTTTTTAATTAATGTCATTCTAATTTAAAGGGTAATCTATATTTATGATGTATGGCCCATATGCATGTGTTGACAAATTTTGACCCATTGGCTATTGGTAAGGTGATATGTCTAAGGGGTTTGGCCACTACGTTATGATGTAATTATTTAATATCATGTTTCAATTATTGAAATATGAAAATAATCCATATGGAATTATCTATGTTCTGATCAATTTTAATGTTATTATAATATGAGGCCTCCTTGTAAATGGCAATGGTTAATGGCTCTTGTTGAGGATGCTTTATGGCCATTTTCATTGAAGATGGTGACTTTATGAGGATTGATATATATATATATATATATACATATATATATATATATATATATATATATATATATATATATATATATATATATATATATCTGTGTGTGTGTGTGTGTGTGTGTGTGTGTGTGTGTGTGTGTGTGTGTTAATAGTAGTTTGATGATATTATGATAATTAATATATGAAACATTGTTCTTGGTGTATCCTAAATTTTTTTAGTTGTAATGATGTTAGAGTATTAATATATATCTGCACTTTTCTTTACTAAACTATATGATTTATTATTTGTCCATGTTGAATTTAACTTTAGTATTGCTTATGCTTGGTGTGAGATAGTATTGAAATTATCTTCAACATTTATGATGTTATCATGACAAATCACTGTTTCCTTTATTTTCTCATCAAAATATTGTGTTTAAATATATGGTTTTGATTTTTTTATCTTTGTTTTATATGAATAATCTTGATATGGTACAACTCCAACACATATAAATAGATTGTGAGATAAGTACACTTCTGAAGGATTAAATTTTAACATGTGTAATTGACCATATATCAAATCTACTAGGTTTACATCTTCATCATTATTATAATAATGATATCTGACTATGCCATATTGATTTTATAAATCTATTAGTAAATGACTATCGAGAATGGGTTGTGACCATTACATATTAAATCATGCCTCATGTTGTATAGTTTATTTATGTGTTATGATTGGCTCCTAATTATTTAATTTAATTGATTCACCCACCTCATATATAATAATATGATATATTATAAAGGGTTATGATGGAGACACAAAAATATTATCTTCCAACTATTATTATGAATGGTCCTTATAAGTACACTGGGTCATTTTAAAATATATTAATGAGCCATCATTTATTAGTTCTGAATAATACTAACCTTCTTTCACATATATATATATATTGTGTGTGTGTGTGTGTGTGTGTGTGTGTGTGTGTGTGTGTGTGTGTGTGTCTATGTCTCTGTGTGTCTGTGTGTGTGTCTATGTTTTTGTCTGTGTGTGTGTGTAATGTTGATGGTAATGTTTCCATATCATGTATCCATGGCCATTCTAAAATTAAGTTGTAATGTAACATATTAGTCATCAAATGAAAGGTATTAGGTACCATCCTGGGACATAGTGTTACATTTAATGATAATGATCCAATTATTTGATGTGGAGTATTATGAAATCCCTTTATGAATTGATATATATATATATATATATATATATATATATATATATATATATATATATATATATATATATAATTATCCATGCAGATCCCCTAATAATTTTGACAAGGTAGTGTTATTAATTTTTAATCTAGATCCACTATCTACCAATACACATTTGACTAATTTTCTTGGAACTTTAACATTAATGAATAATGGAAAATTTTGGTTTATTGTGTGTTTTTAAGGTATGTATTATTCATAAAAGTGATGAATTTATTATCCTTGACTATATTAATAATGGAAGAAAATGATATAAGTTGTATATCAATTGGTAGAATTCATTCTTCTGATGTTATATATAAGATGTCTTTGTAGATCATTGATCTCTTAAGTAACTTTGACATAGAAATATTAGAATGGGTAATCTTTAATTGATGGATGATTTCTTACTATTTAGGTTGGTTAACATGTATTGAATGAGGTAGAGGGAACTGAGAGGAAATTCTAATAAAATTCATTTTAATGCACATGAAGGAGCATCTTACCTCATCTAGTATTGGTGGCATGGATTGAAAAATATATGATAAGTGATGGGAAAATAGTGGGAGACAAATGTAGCTAGTCAAACCTTGAGGTCTTGAGGTATGATGCACATAATGAACTAGGCATGGCATAAAGTGGTAACAATAAGCATGTTATATTGGATTTTATAAAAATAGGATTGGAGGAAGGCTTCAGATCGCTTGTTGTTAAATCTATCCTTATTAATGAATTTATATTTGATCTATGTTACCAATTTTCCAAATAAAATATCTTATCCATGTTGAACAAAATGAAAATAAAAACTTCATTACTCATGTTAACCAATAATTTTAATCCACCCAATCAATGATTAATGTGTTTTATTATTTAATAATAATAAATTAGGTCTAAAAATAAAACCTTAAGGCTAAGATATGAAAGTTTAGAAGGATAAAAACTAAGTGGAAATGTATGGTATTATATTATGTGATATGTTTTTGGTTTACCAATACATTTAAACCTAATTTGTATGAATAGGTGATATTAGTTTAATTAAAATAAATTATGAAATGTTATGTACATATTAATATATATCATACAATCAGACATATGAATGTCAAATACTAAAATTGATTCTTCAAATATAAAAATTGTCATATGATATAAATGAAAAATACTAAAGAGATAAAGATGATTAACTTTTATAATTGGTTGTTTGATTATGACTATATTTAGGAGTAAAAATAAAAAATAAACAAGCATGTAATTCATTCAGTTATAGAACTAATTCACCTTATACATTGGCTTAGATTCACAAGATTGACATAATATCACCAATAAATACTAACATGCTAGTCAATATTGACATGCATGAAAGTAAGTAGCATTGATTGCATGATCACTTATGACTATATTTTTTTGATCTATATTTGTGATCCTTGTTCCTAATAATGCACATAACTCTCTAAATCAATATCCTTTTCCTTAAATCCATTGGTGTTTGTGAGGGTTATAATCATTAAAAATGGGGGAAATTTTAATGGGTTGAGTTGACCCCAATAACCTATGTTTGATTATTAATGTCTACCTATGTATCCAAAAATACAATGAGGTAAATAAATACACACTTATTTATTTCATATAGTATTATATTGCTAGTGATTATTCACTAATGTATGTAGTTAATGTTATGTCATGGATACTCTCTCTCTCTCTCTCTGTGTGTGTGTGTGTGTGTGTGTGTGTGTGTGTGTGTGTGTGTGTGTGTGTGTGTGTGTGTGTGTGTGTGTGTGTGTGTGTGTGTGTGTGTGTGTGTGTGTGTGTGTGTGTGTGTGTGTGTGTGTGTGTGTGTGTGTGTGTGTGTGTGTGTGTGTGTGTGTGTGTGTGTGTGTGTGTGTCTATATATATACATACTAATTAAAAATGATAAAATATTACATATTTTTGAAAAACTGTAAACGTATCACTTGTATTAATAATAAAAAAAGTTTAAATCATTCTACAGATAAGTAAAAGCATGCATTGTCAAGTATCCAAGGCATAGCATATATATATTACATAAGTGACAAGTCCATTTTAAATGAGATCTTCATTTTTTATATATGGATCCAAATAAATAATTTATCAATCCATTGACACTCTATTATAATTTTTATACCCTATGGATGGGATTTATTTTAGAAAACATATGTTGGTGGGAGTAGGTTATTTTCAACAAGATTGGTCAGTATTTACTAGTGTTGATAAACATGTCTAGCAGAACTAACATATGTATAAGTGAACTAAATTGATAGTCTATATATGTTTGTGCATAATATTTAGTAGGTTTTTAGTATAAAATGTGGTTATAGTAGGTATATAACATCATAATTAAATATTTGACTCATAAGATGTCATGTAAATGTGATAAAATGGTATATTTGGACCTTGTTTGAATGTTCAAGTCCTATGTAATATATTTATGTCAATATTGTTCTTTATAGGTAATAATAATCATATTTTATAATCTAAATTTACAAAAATATCAATGATATAATGATATTCTAACCTTAAATATAATAAGGGAAGTCTTGTACATGAATTATGGATTGAACTATCCAAAATATTTTTCATCTAGATTTATTTATCTTTAATAAATGGAATAACAAAGTTTTAACAAAGGATATAAATATAAAATATTCAAAAAATAATAATTACAAATATCATACATACATATTAGATAGTAGGTTATCAACATGAAATATAATTAAATATTGTACTCATTAGGTCAAGTATATCTACATCTCTAGAATGAATTAACATAGTAGATTTTTGTAATGAAGATAAACTAATGACCTATTATGCAAGAATGTATTGTAGATATTCTCTAGCTAAATACAACTTGGATTGGCCATAATAATCCCAACCATCAATGGTATATTTAGTTGGAACTACGCACCCTAAACATCATATTGGGTGTAGGGAAAAACTTTTAAAAAATTATCATAAACATGGATATGAGAGATAACCTAACGCTCCGAAGGGTTTCTATATAATAAAATAAAACATGTATATGATCACACTTTATTATTTATTTCAAAACTATTATTGTATTTAACTATCTATTAGAGATAACCAAAAATCCAATGACTAATAAATTTTACATTTATTTAACATTAAACTATAATTTCTTAAGAAACTTACTTTCCATCTTTAATAATCATGTAATTTCCCTCTTTGTTTCATACCCTTTATTAATGGTATTCAAACATTACCCATTAGGTCTTATGTTTTACATATTATTAAAAAATATTTATAACCTTGAAAGTAGCCTTTTTCCTTCTTATATTATTTTTTAATTCATGAGCTACAATTTCATATACAAGATAATTCCTCATATTATAATTATGGTATTTACACTAATAACCTTAAAATCCCTATCTAGTGGTCTTACTACATTATTTAATTTAATCTTATATTTTTCACACTATTATAGGTTTTTTACAACCTTGATAAGCATTTATTTATTTAGAGGTCTTTCATGATAATTTCATAGAATAGTTTCACTCAATCGCATCTAATGGATTACAAAGTCTCTTGTAACAAAATATTTTCCACTATTCATAGCCAAAAAATGACCTGATCTCTATGGTATTATAGAATATTATAAGATCTTTACTAATTTTATTTTTAGTAAGGATTTTTTAGTTTATGTCTTGATGATGAGTCCATAATATGGCTCACTGTATCCAAGTAGTGACCTCATTTTACTCCTATTTACCATTCCTTAAAGTTGATTTAGATGTCAATATTAGGAAAAATTATTGGTTTCCATTAGAAAGTGATATATTTATATTGAGTATGCTTTGAGAATAATTTTTATCTATTTTTTCAATTAAGATATAACATATACATGTAAAATATGCCAATTTTACATGTATGTGTCAAATTTAAGTACTAAAATAAAGAGAAGTTGTTTTAGCTAACCAATATATCTATTGAGGATAAGTTTTGAGGAATTTTTAACTATAATGAATCCATAATAAATTTCCATAGACTTCTAGCCTAGCTCTGGAAGTCCCTAGTATGGTTCTTAGAGTCACCAGTCTAACTCCATAAGTCACCAATTTGGCTTTGAAAGTCACTAGACTAGATCTAAAGATATCCAATCAGCCCTACATGATTGTTAGAACGACAACATTATTTTAATATAGACATGAAGACAATTCAAAATATTTATAATTCATTTTTCTAAATTCTTTAAAGTGCTAAAAATAGAGTTTATAGAAATAGTATGTTTATATAGAGTAACTTTAATTATGGTGGCTTTCAAAATGTGACTATAAATAATTTATTTATATTGAAAACATAGTATGATTCATATGGTCTTAATCACAAATGGAATTGAATCTCATTCATGAGAAAAAAATAGGAAGATCATGCATGAGCCATGATCAAACACTTTCCACCTTTTGTTCCTAAAAAAATTGAAAGGATGTTGTTATGAAATAAAAAAGATATTGTTTAGGATTTCATCTTTTTATTTTTTTGCTCTATATTTGAACAAACTTATATAAATGAATTTATTATTAGTAAAGGATAGATTTTAAGAAGGGACCCGACCCTATACATTAACCAATAGGCTAGGTCTATAGACCAAGTTTAACAATAATCCTATCACAAAATAGAAAAGAAACAAAAATAGCATAAACACACCTCAAAAGCAACAAACAGATAACAAAGGGGAACACACAACTAATTCAATGACTGAGCATGGGTCAGTTGTTTAACTGACCTATCTTAGTGAGATATTTTTAAAATCTATATAGTGTGTCATCTTCTTCCCCAATAATTTTTTTCATCCTTTTTCAGACCTAGATATCTTTAAGTCATCACCCTTTCTCTTTGATAGTAATTTGAGTGTCTCCATGCTCTACAAGATTCTCAAAATCATGAGATGGTTTAATCTATGTGAGTGTTGAGGTTTTAATTTATTTTTTAATTACTTTCTCTATTTTGTAGATTCTTTCCATCATATTATTGAACTTGGTGCTTATCTCCAAAAGATATGATTTGGTGTATTATATCCCATCATTTTGAATAATTGTTTTCATCTCATATTTGAATCTCTTTTGTTCCTCTCAAAACCAATGAAGAACATACTTTTGTAACTCCACATCATCCCCAAATTTCTAAAGTTTGTTATAGTATTTTAATTCTTCCATGGCCTGATTAAAATCCCTTATAATGTTGATTTTCTGATTTTTGAGATTATTTTTCATGTTGTCCTCTTTTAGGGATTTATCTTGGATGTTTATTTCATTGGATTTATATTTTATCATATGGAATCTCTTAGAAACCTCTTCCAGATTAATCCTTTCTTCTACCTCGTTAGGATTATTACTTTATTGGGAATTCTCCTAAGGTATTTTAATCTTGGTATTGAATTTGTTATTTTTTGTGGCATTATTTTTATTATGCTTTGCCTTAGGGAGGGTGTTGGGATTATTCTCATTATTTTTAGGGTCAATTAAAATCAACTTATAATTAGTCAATTTCTTCTTATTAGGTTTAGTGGCACTTCTAAAAGTTATTTTTGGGGTTAGTAGAGCTATTTTATTTTCTTTTTTCATGATGACAAGGGTGTAGGGGTTCAAGGCTTTGAATAAATTTTAAATAATAAAGTTTAATTCTTGGTGTAGGGGTTCTTCCTTCTTCCCAATATTTACTTTAAGGATCGAGTTTTCAATGAAATGGAGGATATAAAAGGGAAACCTAAGTGGGATGGCATGATAGAAATAATTCAAGAAGGGAAAATTAAAATGGTAAACAAGATAAACTCTACCATTGTGGGTAACATACCTCTTGATCTATTCATCTACCCTTTTGAAAGGTTTGGGAAGGTCATTCCTATGGAAACCCATAATATATTCAAGTAAATCTTCATTATCAATCATAAATTTGGCCTTTTATTATTTGTAATCCCTACTATATTTGGTGTATTTAAGTTCTTACACTATAATCCTAGTGACTTGGGCAATGATACCTTAAATTATTTCAATAGAGATGTTGTTGATCAAAATAATTATATTAGTCTATTACTTTGTAAACTTCTTTGACATATGCTTATTATAGCCATTGATGTTGTCAATAAAGTTAGTCAATCCTCTAGTTATGATTATTTCCCATACCTCCAAATCTTTTTTGAGATTATATGTGGTCATGGACTTAATTTTATTCAAATTGCCTCTCATCTTATAGTGATTATTAATTTAGTGAAGAATGAGCATGGTGATCATTAATATAAAATAATTAGTTCTCTTTTTGTTAGTCAAAGGCTTTTTCTCCATGTTTTTCCTTGCCTCCCATGGGAGATAATTTTCATCATTGTTGGGATGGTTTTTGTTCATCATTTTTATTTATATGGAGAAACCTAAGTCTTTTCCATCATTGATGTAATATGAGCCTATTTTTGCTGATGATGGCCTATAAGTTATTAGATAGTTCATCATCCTTTTCCCACACTTTAATTCAAGTTGTCTTCACTCCCTATTAGTGAAGTAGTCTAGGGTTTGATTTACTTCCCTGTATGTATGTTGGAATATAACCTCCTAAAAAGTATTGGTAGTGTCAATGATTTCATATATGATGTCAATTATCTAGTTTGATTTGTTGATTTTGTTTAACCAGTTAATAATGCTTAGAAAGTCTCCCTCCACCATAATTCTATTGATATCAAGATCCTTAAAAACTTGGATGCCCTAGAGTGCTATAAGGGCTTATGTCCTGTGAACTATTTGGTGACCCATGCTTCCTTAAAAGGTAGCTTATGTATAACCTTTTAAATTTCTCAAAACACCCCATCCTCTTGGCATGCCTCAGTTTCCCTTTGATGATGTGTTAGATTTTACCTTTATCCATGTGGGATTGGGGTATTTCCATTTGACCCCTTTCTTAGAATCAACCACAGGGGGTCAAATTATTGAAGGAATTAGCCAATTTTTAACAATATATTACTATTTATTGGGTAATGGTTGATTTTTATTTAATTTTATGACCATATTTTTAGTTATTAAATTGATAATTTTGTTAGCAACTTTACTATGATATTTTATCATTTCCATTAATATCCCATCATCTATTTCTTTCCATACTCCCCATAGAAGATGAGGGAAAGAAATGCTCCCAAAAAAAAAGTTATTTATTGGATAAAGGAGAGTGTCAAGCTTCCCATGAGGCATTTAAAGTATTAGGGTGTGTTTAGCTAATTTTAGTTTATGTAAAATCATCCCACATATTTTGAAGAGAAAAGGGCATTGAAGAATGAGGTGTATAAAATCCTCAATGTCCACTTCAAAAAGGAATCATTTGTTAACTACCGTCAGTCCTCTCATGGTCATATTGTCAAGGGTGAGGATCTTGTTTTGTAGATAGAGCCATAGGAAAATATTGATTTTTTGAATTAGATCTTTGTCCCATACTTTTGACCAAGGAATAGCTTCTTCAGTTAAGGGGATAATCTGGGTGAAATGAGAGTGCACTTCATATTCTATGTCTTGTTTTATTTCTATAAATTAGTGACATAGATACTTTTGATAAGAATGTTTGAGTTTTAGATAATTATTCCATTTTTATTTCCAATATTTTCAATTTGAAGGTTTTTCCATTTTATTCTACCATTCTAAAAATGTATGTAATCATGCATAATCACTGCATAATGAAATTAGATTTGATCTCTAATCTATTTCCATTGTTATATACTTTTTAAATTTTAATTTTGAATTTAGGTATCCTCCCAAAATTTGATGTAGTGTCATTTAATATTTTCCAATTATGCCATTTTCTTATAATTTACTTATTCTTGACAAAGAATTTCCATATGGAGGATCCATTAACAATTTTTTCTCACTTAAGATATCAATAACAACCTTATTCTCCATGTACTTATCTATAAACATGGATATACAAGAGGTAGATTATTTTATTAAAATCTATCACATATTTACCATAAGGGCATTATTCATCAAGTTTAGTTTTCTAATTCCAAGGTCACCTTGATGTTTAAGGAGGTTGACTTGGTCCCAAATAACCAAAGGGATTCTTTATTTGGTTTTATTTCCCATCCATAGAAAACATTTCATAATTCTGTCAAATTTATCCTTAATGATGGATGGCATTTTGAAGATGGACATTATATAGACTGGGAGACTTTAGAATATGATTTTTGACTATCAATATTTTTATTACTTGAGATAAGGTAGCTCCTTTCCAACCTATGAGTTTTTTATGGAATATTTCTATCAATGGGTTCCAAATGTGATAGTCATTTTCCTAGTGAAAAGAGGCATTCCCAGGTGGTTAGAGGGAAGGGATCTATTTGTGCAACCCAAAATTGTAGTTATTTTATTTTGTTTGAATAAATGGGTGTTGATTAATAATATACAACTCTTATTAAATATCACCTTTTTTATGATACTTCCTCATAGACAATCAACATTTTAGATAACTCTTTTGATTATATGATAGAGGTAGTGGATACAACTATGGTATCATAAAAATATTATTTATGTAAGGAATGGGGATTGCAATGGCTGATTTGAATCCTTTGATTATTCCTCTTATTTGAGCTTCAATTTAATTTTTGCTAAGAGAATCTACAATCAATATTCTTATTTTTATGGATTTAGTGAATTGTCAAAGCCTCGAACTATAATCAATTTGATTTATTTATAGGTGGATCTAAAAGTATTGAGCTCATTCCACATTATTTTTTTATTATAGTGAGAATTAGGAGTGTATACATTTAATATAATCCAAGTGTTAACATAATTTATTTCAATGAATAGAATGGCTAGATGCTAAGAGCTCCTTAGAATCATTTCTCCTTCAAACTCTCTATCATCCCAGTACATTGAAACTCCCCCAGAAGCACTAGTTTCAATAATAGAGGCCATTTTTTCTCCTTTCCACACTTTATGTATTATTTCTTCTATTGTGTTCTCTTTCATCTTTGTCTCTTTGATATTTAATATATTAGGAAGCTCAATCCTTTGAAGTTCTCTGAGGGTCCTTTATTTGTTATTTTTATTTATTCCCCTAATGTTCCATACTATTAGTTTCATTGCAATGTATTGTGGGTGGTTTATAAAGTCTATCTTCGATTTTAGCTTATTTATAATCCACTAATTCTTCATTAGCATTTTTGGTTTTAGAATTGGTCCTATTTAATATTCCCCTTTTAGTTGAGCTACCTACATTTTAATTCTTTTTACATTTGTTGGTTTGTGGAGATGTACCAGCTTCTTTATTTATATATTTTCTTATAATTTATGAGGACACTACTACTTTGATTGATGAAGTGTGTCTAAATTTATTTGTTATTCTTCAACTTCCTGTGATTGTCCATTTTGAATATGATTGGTGCTTTCCTCTTGTTTCAATTTTTCATAACCAATTATAGTGTTTGGGGATTTTTAATCTTCTGCTTAATCCATTTCAAATTTTTTGAGAAAATGAGACTTATACTAATGAGAGGATCTTGAAAAACAAAAAAAATATTATTTCTTGAAATCTTCTTATCTCGTTCACCATAAGGAATTACTCTACTATTTCTTCTGCTTCTTTGTTTTTGTTCATTTAGAAATGGTGGGTATATTTATTGTAGTTTTTATTTATTCTCCCACTTATTTTTTATTCATTTGAAACTAGTGATATTTTATTTTATTTGGATAGACAAGAATTTGTATTTGGGTTCCTCTATTTAATTCCATTATTTATGAGAAGATTTGAATTCTCTAAATCATGTTCATTGAGTAGATTATTTAGGTTAGTTTATTTTTGTCATGATGCAGGGATTTGTTCTTTTAAAGTAGATGATTTTGGGTCTTTGATATATTTTATTGTCCAAATTTTCACGTCTTTTCTAAATTCATAGATCTTTCCATTTTTGACAAAATTAGGGTAGTCTCTAGTTGAGTGTCCTAATGTTTTACATCCATTATATTTTAGAGTAGAGTGTTCATATTCACTTTTTTTTTACCCATACTCCACTTGATTAGTCCATAGAAATGGATATGGGTAGATCTTGATCCATTTGGGTATTGGTACATAATATTGCATGAGTCATATGACTTCTATTTCTTGTGGTAGAGTCAAAGGATATTGTGTATCCCATGGTTTTATTAATATTAATGAATTCATAAATGAAATAAATGAGGAAGAAATCATTGATCATAGAGGAGATTTATATATGTCCCTTTCATATCCATATTTTATAAGCCCATTTTATGAAAGTATCTATGTTAGGGTGAAATATAAAGAACTTGTTGACTAGGGCATTTGTCAGTTTCACTGAGCATTCAAATTTTATTATGTTACGGATGGATATCTAAAATCATTTTAAATCCTTGGATATTTTCAGCTCTTGATTAAAATGGATCTTTTCATATCCTCCCACTTTTCATTTTAGTTTTACCACCCAAGATAGGTTCACTTCTAAATTTCCAAAGGGCCTTGATCCCAAAATTTGACTGACCAAATTCATTTTCTTTATTTTCTTATGTTTCTCAATGTCATTCACTTATTGATCCAGTTGATCCCCTAGGCTACCAATCTCTGAAGGTTGGCCCACTTTTGCAATTATGTCTCTTTCCCTTCCTCCCTTCACTAAATTTTTTGAATGATCCTTTCTCATACTTATTCTACTAGTCTCTTATTACATCGCTTTCCCTAGATTAATCTTTTATAAATGTTGTAATATATAGAGAATGTCTTTTACTGATATAATAGTAGAGAAAATTTAGGTTTTAATAGTTTGAATCAGAATAGTATAATTTTTAGTGTCTTATTATAAGTAAGAATTCCATATTAATGACAAAAAAATGAATATTTTCCAAGATTAAGAGTATTTTAATCCCATTCTAAGGAGAATAAATGGCCCACTCATTCCAAGGAAGAAAGATCAATTGATATTTATATATTTATTATGCATTATTATTTATTTTGAGTTTATCCTTAAATTTTTATACAAATTAATATTTTATATGATTAGCTTGTAGGGTTGTGGGATTATATTTATATTCACGAAATTACTTTTAAAATTTCCATCCTAACAATTTACTTTCTAATAATTTTAATTCCAAATAAACTTACATTTTAAGTTTGTCCTAAGTGTTTATTTCCTCTACTTCCAGTAATCTAAATTTTGACCATTTTAAAAACATAATTTTATCTCCCATTCATGAAATTTAGTTTCCAAAAAATAATATTATCAGTGTGATTTACATTACAAAACTTTCAATTCAAGAAAAGTGTGCATTTTGTTTTAAAATCAATTAGATTTGAGTTGAATCCAAGCAAGTATATATTTATTTCAGTAGAATAGATGATCCAAAATTATTCCCAAAACTAAGATTGTTAGTTATAATCTTTGCATATCATATTACATATAGCCTTTAGACGTTTCCCAAATTGACATGACATATATAACTAAATCAAGAGGACACAAAACCCCTCATTATTATTACTACCATTATCAAGGACTTTACCTGTTTTAATAGGTTATAAAAATTTAAAGCTAAGATTTGATTATGAAGTGCTTCCCATGAGAAAAAAAAAATTATGAATAAAGTAAGAGATTCAAAAGAATTATGCATTCCTAAAAAATCCCAAAAAGATACCACAAGATTCAACAACTCATAACCAAAGAGTGAGATATAAGAAATTCTAAGCAAAATTACTTGGGAGCTTCGCACCATTAAATAAGAATCACCATTACCATATATTGAACCTTGGAATAAACCCCTAAAAGTAGGTACATATTTTTAGAGAAAGAAATATAGTGTAAATGAAATTTTAATTAAAAGAATTGTACATAATCTCAATCAAGTAGCCTTCAGATGAACTCATACCACTAAAAGGACTTGTTGACTTCTTTCTACCTTTGTGATTAAAAAGTGTCAACCTATGCACATGAGCACCTACATTAAGCCTTGGTAACCTTATTGTGTCTTTTGAAGTGTTAGGGTAGTTAAAAAAGGGTTCACTTGTCATCAAGTCAAAGTCAATATGTTTAGGTGGTATACCTATGTCAATAAGAGTCACGATGGTCATCTTCTCACCATTTTTGTCCTTGTATCAAGTGTTAATTTTGTTTTATATATGTATAAGAGTCCATAACAAGTCTTGACATGGTATTAATGATATAAAATAACTCATATTTAAGATGACTCAAATTTTACAACTCATGTCCTATTGTGAATCCATCTAAACATGTTGATAAACTACAATATATGGAAAAATTAGTGGATTAGAAGTAGTATAAAAATGACTTGATGACCTTGATTAATCCTTGGCATGTTTTAAAGTCTTTTATCAAAAATATTAAGGTAAATTCCAATTGATATTTCACTTGAGATCATGCATAATTGCCCTTAAATGGTATTCACCCCATGGTAATAGTATTATTTTGACCCCTAAGACACTATTATATTATTATCAAAGGTAAAATACATTAAAAAAGGTCTCATTATCACCTTAATTCCATGATAAAGTGGTTTCATATGAAAAAGGGTATTCTCTTAAAAGTCAAATGATTTTATTTAAAATTAAGGGGGCCCAAACATATGAAATAATGACTCTTAACCTTTCCTCCACCACATTCATTATTTTGAACACAATTTTAAATCCTCATTTCCCTCCTCCTACCTACTAATATAATTTCAAGATATGAAGCTTGAGAAATTGCAGGTAAGTAATGTTTTGTAGGTGTTTTTAGGCTTGTATGGACCCATATAGTATGGTCATGGTCATAAAAGATTTTGGATCTTCATGGGGAACTCATTACAGAGATAAAATAAGAGAATCCATGAGTTTTAGAGATAAAAAAGGTCAAAAATCATCCCCTTCTCTCCATCACTCTTCTTGGTAGCCTTGGATAACCATTAAGGGTTCTATTTGGTATGGACAAAGTAAAGAGAATGAGGACCTAGGTTTTTGGGTAGAGGATGGGGAATTATTTTTTTCTATTTTATGGAATTATTTCTTAGTTTGGTTTCACCTCCTTTATGAACAATCACTAAGAAGGTTAAGGACTCACCCTGTCTTCTCCATCGAGAGAGGGTTTAGGTTTGCTTTAGTTTCTCATTTTATGAGCATGATAAAATAATAAAGGAGAGTTAAGTAACTTCTTAGTGGAATATACAACTATATTACACCATATTTAGACCCAACTTGGAATGTCTGAGCTAATTGGAGAAAGAAACCTCCATGTTGTCATAAGTTATATGTTACAAGCAGTTATTTCTTGATGTTACAGAGCCTTTAATGCATGGATATAGAAGTGAATATTGGTTTAATGAGATTATGGATTTATTAGAACAATTAAAGTATTATTTTTCTCCTTGGAATAATGGATTCATCAATGAACCTTCAACTCTTTTAATATCTTATCTTGGAGTAGGGTTACCTATTTAGTTTGACCTCCATTGCAAGTGTGGGTAGAGTGCTTCATTTTTTATGGTTATTAAATATCATTAGAACACTATAGAACATGTAGAGGTGTTGTAAACATGTGGAGGATCTATTCTCTCAGATGGAACAAGCCTCATTATGCCTTTAAAAACCAATAAATCAATAACTAGTTCCCAATGCTTTCATAGACCCTTTAAACAAAGTTTAATGTTTACTATAATTGTTTAAGGCCTTTATAAAATCTTGGGTTTTAGTTTATCCATAAATATGATGTATTAACCATATCTAAGTGCTTTAGTTTGTTAAATACATCGATAGGGGTGTCTAGGGTACCAATATATGGTCTTGAATAAATAGTAACATTCCATATGATATCCCTCAAAATCATATTCTATGTAATGGCCTTATCAAGATATTTCCACCCCATAATAGGATTTGATTTCAAAACATAGAACTTCATAGGACTATATAACCAACACCTATATTTTTAATCCCCATGCCCAAGATTAAGGCATGGAAATAAGGTAAAATATTTCACAATGCCTTGGAAGGTCAATGAGTCTATGAGAAGAAGAAAACTCGGTCAAGTTTAGGCATATGGTTGAATGCCAATGAAAATTTTTAAGAAGTCAAGTTCAATCTTAACCTTCAAGGAGTTTTCCAAAACCATCACACATGGCTAAACCTAAAATATACAATAAAGGGTCATATGTTTATGCATATTACTACATTAAGAGGGTGATTGGGTTTTAAGAGAGGTAAACCAGATTCTGAACATGGTGTAGAAACCCTCCTCTTGCTTATGGACCTATGGAAGGACTCTATTGGTAGTCAAACACCTAGACCACCAACTATAGGACTACATGAAATCTACCTCCAACATTGAGAGTGAATTAATATATACATGGAGGAGAGAATTAAATAATATGGGAAGAAAATAGAGGCCATGTTTTTGAAATGCAAAGGAAACTTTAAAGGATAGTTGAAGAAGATGGCTTAGGAAGTGGACTTAGGCATATATAATGAGATAAGTACAAACAAGTTTGCCTAGTTAGTTAGGGTATCTAAATTATTTGAATGATAGTGGAAAGAATATGTAAGGATGACCCCATGGTTATTTATATAATCCATATTCCTTAGGATATCTAAAGGTAGAATCAAATTTGACAGAGCTACCTAGTCTTGATTGAACATCCATGATAGACAAGCCTATGTGTATGACTATAGAAGTGAGTTTTGAGAATAGAGTTAAGGGAGACCCAATTAAATAGGTGTTATCAAATTATGAGATAAAATTACATAATACCCACAAATTTACTAGTAGTGAGATAAATAGAGACATAAACCACTCAGATCTCTAGAACCAATTGATTTAAACACTAAAACTAGGCTAAAGGTAGTCATGGTAGACCCATAAGAGAGAAAGATATATATGGGATTTTTAATATATAAGGATAAATTCAAAGAGTTTAAATTATATTTATAAGGGAAATAATATAAATTTAAAGCCACGAATGCATCTACAGGTGTTGTAATGTCCTAGGGCTCAATTTAGGCCTATAAGGTATAAATCCTTCCTCAAGCCTCAAAACACCAACTTCCTCCTTGTGACATATTCAAGATCCCCATGTTATAAATAAGGTTATTAATAAGTTTATGGTGATGATATAAGTCTCGATGAATGTGTTTTAGATAGAGTAAGGTATAAGAATGGCTAATATGGCCTAACTAACCCTCTCAAAATCTATCAGCCTAGTCTATAATTTTGATATGTCAATTCAAATGCTAATATAATACACAAAAAGATGAGTGGGACCCATTGTTATTAAGGTATATTTAGTTACGCATATTCACTTACTATATATGGTATAGAGAGTTGCATTTAGGGTCTCAACTCTATGAATGATCCCTAACACTGTTACCATACCAAAATGCTTACTCAACACTTAAAAGCTACTAAATTTAACCCATATCTCACCATAAAATGTGTATGGGAAAAAAATATTTTAGTTATTTTTTAGAGGGTCCATGGGCTCAACATCGATGCCACTAAGTTTATAATCTAAGGCCTATACTCCTTGAACCATCATTAAGATGGTAGGACACTAAAACCCTTCGTAAACCCTGATAAGGACCTAATCAAGTAATTTTAGCCTCAAATGCATTAAAATGAGGTATTTTAGTCCTCAAATGGTCATGATGGTCTTCTTAGGTCTCATGGGCACCTAATTGAGCCACTGGTTATCATTTTCAAAGTGTATGTTGTATGGATTAGGCTTAGAAAGGACTACTACAAAAAATTTTGCAATAAATTGATGAAGGTCTAAATGTTTTTTTCATAATTATAAAGATATAAAGATATTAAGAGGTCAATAAGACTACATAATGACCACCTATAGGGGTTTTTACATTGGATGAAACCTAAAAACATGCCTAAGTACTTGGTAAGATAACTATGTATATATGAAGAGGAAGAAAGTGGCTTAACCAATCTAACATAAGTGACCTAAGGGATCTAAGGGGTACATACTCTAAGAAGTGTCTAAATTCTCATATGACTCCATTTGAAGGCAAAACATAAAAAAACTATCATTAGCTATATTAGCCTAATACCCTTATCAAATCATTATTACTTGGAGACTGAATTCAGAAGGTAAGAAAGAGGTGAATGGGACCTAAAACTAAAATGGAAGTGTATATCAAGGATTTCGAAATGTACAAGTAGCATTAGTTTTCAAAGGAGATCTCAGAATCAACTAGTTTTACCCTAACATTGCCTTAAGAGTGTGTAAAATGAAAAATAATCACCCAAGGAACACTTTATTATGATTATAAATATATGAATAATATACATGGAATATTTAGCACATGTGGAAGGTTGAGTGGTCTTGTCTACCAAAATTTAGGTGCATTAGTTCTTAGGTTGAGGGTCTAACATTTATGAAATATTGTTAAGAGTCTAAACCTCTCTAAAACCCTAATTAACTCCTGATGGGAATGACCTTGAGAAATTTTCACTCAAATGAATTTAATTGGATTGGGAGACACATAGAAAACCTTATGAAATATAATAAGCTACAACTAATGGCATATGTTTGTACATACAACTATACAAATGTATAAGAACCCTATTTATTGAAATATTTAGTGATAAATATAAGGTAAAAAATTATATGAATAATTTAATAAGATAGTATGAAATTTATTCCAACCTTTTAGATCAAAAACTACTCTTAATTTATCTTGAAAATTATTCCACAGGCTTAAACTAATGAGGCAGTCTAGAAGTGTTAGTAAGAGGTGACCTAGTCACCTAAATGAGCAAGAGTTATAGGTGTACACTATTTACAATGGAAATATCACAACATGAGATGACTTATTAGACATAAACATGCTCACTAAACTATTTTTTAGGTTTTATTAAAGTCCCATGGCCATCCAAGCAACTAACACTGAGTGACTAGTCCTAGTTTCCTATTAGGCCTATATGGTCAACTAAGGGAGATGCTAATTGGTGTGGAGGGTTGACAAGAGAGTTAGTTTATGGTTATAAACATATTTTTAACTGATTCATCGAAGTGATAAATCACATTTCATATCCATTATGGAGGATGGGGTAGGTTTCAAGCCTTATTGACATATAAGATAGAGGTAGGATACTTAATGCTTCATAGAGGCCAAGATGGACCACATTTATATGTTTTTAACTTCCAAAATGAGAGATAGTTCACCATGTTTTCATGATCAAACTTTTAATGTGGTTAACCAAAATTGATGGAGCTTCCACTATACCATTTCCTATTCCATACTCTCATTGAATCCATTCATGAAGCCAAGCCAACACATATGCAAAATTGTGGAGCTATTACTAGTCCTTACTCATGGTTAAAACTAATTGTTAAATGCATGAGGATTATTATTTCCTCTTATCCACACTTACACACTATATTATTCCTCTGTTTCCATGTATTATTCTATAAATTAAGGCTATTTTTCTATAAATTATACATTGTAAACCTTTGAAATAATATAATGACTGGTTCATATTCTTTGTGTTATCTAATTTTGTAACATACTTGTTTATTTTCATAATTTTTTACTTTTATCTTCCTTTAAATGTCCTTATTCTCACCTAGTTTCTAGGAGATTGATCTAAATAGGTCATATGGTGTGTGATAGTGTTAGTGATTAGGATGGAAGTGTGATATGATTGGAAGTGTCTTAAATCACACATTTATTTCAGCATCTTCAATTTTCATCCTCTTAACATATCATGCATGTGAATTATTAATGATTAAGAATATATAGGAGGGAGTGATTGAATCACTAGTCCTTGTCTAATTCACAAGTGTTAGTGAAGGGCTAGTTAGAGTGGAAAAACATTATTAGTGGATCATCTCCCTTAGCTTAGGTTTTGTTTCATGCATCTATTTATACCTTTTCATTAGTAAATTAGTAGGTTATAGGAATAGATCCATATATGATGAATCAAGGGAGCTATCCTAAAAAAGTAGAGATTCACCTCATCAACTAGGATACCAATCCCTAAAGGTGATCCCATTGTATCAATTGGATGAGGCAAATTTGAACATATCTTCCTTAAGGTTGAAATATAGAATGATAATAGTTTATAGAATGCCTAGTGGGACTAGGATTTAATCAATTATAAGAACTACTTGTAGCATTTGGTGACCTCAAGGAGCTTCAATCATTCTAGTGGTACATTTTTAGTAAAATTTCATGCCAAAAGTGTTGATAAAGTCTTCTTTAAAAGGTAAGGAATCTAAGTTTGTTGAACTATCCTTGGATTTTTATTGGATAAAGAGGTACCCTATTTCTAATCCTAATATTGCATCAGCTAATTATCCTAATATTTCACAACAAAGGAATGTTGTAACCCCTACACCTCGAATGGTTAGGCCTAAAAACCAAGATTTTATTCCCTTTAATTGTGTTAACCTTCTAAAATTGAACTAATTTGATGATATCCATACTAATTCACTTAATATCCTTCCATATTTTATAGGATAAATATATACCACTCTTATTGAACACATTACATAAATACCTAACCTTTTTTCTGTACATAATGTGACTAAATAAAATGTAGTAATAAGGCTATTAGTTACTTCATTAAGAGGTGAGGCACTTCAATGATATAGAGGTTTAACACCTACATCTAGAAACACTTGGTATGATTTTGGGGAAGACCTATGAAATCATTTTAAAGATAAAAGTGACCACTTATCTCTTGTAAAACAACTAACCACAATAAAAAGTTTTCCCCAAGAGTTTATGGTTTAATTTAAATATAGGTTTTAGAAAACTTGGGATAAGTTCCTAAATATATTAAAACCTAGTCTTAACTATGGCCTTTTATACTATTTTAGATCCCTCAATTATGATGTAATAGTCATGATAGATTCCATGGGAGGGAACACATTAACTGATGCCTATGTAGTGGTAATAAGGGAAAAAAATTATCTAATAAAAGTAGGTAAAATTACCTAAAACAACCTCATGCCTTTGTTCCTAGAGATACAACCTACTATTCCTAATATTTATCCCCTAAAAAAACTAACCAACCATGATCAAATAGATTCTAATCAAGCAGATATATTGGGTAAAATTGAAGGACTACTCAAGCCATAAAGTTATATAAACTTCTACCTCATACACTATACCAAGCACATTATCAAGATCCATATCAACCTTATCATTTTGAAAGGCCTCCATATAAACCTAATCCTCAAGGTTAAGGGTAGATCAATCAAGAATGTCCCTCTAATAGTTTCAATCTGAATTCTACTAGCACTTCTAGAGTACTAGTTACAAATCAAAACAACTACGTTCAAGAAGGCCAATGGTCTACACAACTGGGGAAGTATCATGAGATGTTAGTTAGTCTAGGTGGATATGCTTTTCAAACCTATATTATGAACTAGAATCAATTTCTTCCTATCCAAGATAGTCAACCACCTACACAACATAAATAAGTCCCTTCTATACAACATGGAGAGACACCCTTCATGACTCAATCTTAAATGTTAAACCAATAGGGAATGACTAGGAGTAGGAAATAGTCAGATACTAATTTTGTAAACTTACAATAAGGAAAAACTCTTTTGAAAAATGTTTAGTCAATTATCTTGGTGGTAAAACCAAGGTAGATAGGCCTATTGTAACCCATAAAAAATCCAAAAGGAGAGAAGTGGGTGGTGACTTAGAATTTCGTAGAATAACTCCTCCATCATCTCAACCATATAAAGATGCTATTATACAAAATTCATCACCTAATACTCCACCAATTTACATGCTTCAAGATGGTAAAGGGTAGAATTATAAAGGTTCATTCATACCTTAGGTCACTCAAGACCTAAATAGTACTATTGATCCTAAGTTGCAATCAAGTGCTGATATCTCTCATATCAATATTGTAGAATATATGAATAAGTATCATGTCACTATACCAATGTCGGACACATTTATTATTATGGGATAAAAACATATCCTCCAAGAAAAGTTCTCCAAACTTCACATCTTCAACAAGTAGGCAAAAAAATTAGGTGTAGTCCTAACCAACACCAATCATCCTAATGAGCCCCAACCAACTAAGGTAAACCAACCTCCTCATTTATATATTTTTTTCTTCATGGGAGACTCCTTAGTACACAAATATATGATATATAGTGTGGCTAGTACATTTGTCATGCCTGAGTATATAACAAACAAGTTAGGGTTAATGTATGATTCCTATATCTAAGGGAGTCCTACAACTAGATGGGTCCCCTTATAACATTTTTGGTATACTCAAGAATATGAAAATATTCCTAGATAATTATCCTAATTATACAATATCCTAAGATGTTGTGGTATTTTATCTTCTTCCTTATATTTGCTTGTGATTGTCTATGGATTTCACCACCAAGATGGGAGGCTATTTCTCTTCTAAATTCTCTTATATGGTATTTAGGACTAAATGTGGAAGAAAGGTCACCATAAGGTATAAGCCTATCTCTAAGTTCCATTTAAATTTTTACATTTTTAATTTGTCCAATGTTAACTACACCATCATAGATTAAGATGAACACCCTAATGATTAGGATCTAGTTGAACCAATTGAAAACATATCAAAATTATGAATGAGTGTGGGGTAGATAAACATGGTTATGATCCATATAATATCATTGAATAAACATTCTTGGGATATACTATATGTATGAGGAGGAGGATCTCATACCAACCCTTACTAACCCAAGACAAGAAAATGAAGGAGTGTGGAATTTGTGTATACACATAATATTTTTAAATTTTTATTGATTACTGACACTTCATATCTTGTAATAACTTGTCAAGTATCAATCTCTAAAAGTGTATTCCTTAAGGGGTGCACCAAGAAAGGGGTGGCTAGACCAATGGTAGTTCATAAGATTTTTTTTCCTTTACCAATTACCATCAACACTCTAGTCTCCTAAAAACCTTAAACCCTAAGCTTATTCTTCTCTTTCTTATCCATTTTAGTCATTATCACCTTTTATTCCCTCAATTATTGCCTTATTCTTTTGACCTAATTGATACACTAGGTTGACTTGGTCGACCTAGTTTATTTTGGAGACACTTTAGCTCTTTTTGTTTATTAACATATTGGCTAACTTAACACAAACTTTAGGCATTAGCCTAAAAATGTACTAGGTCAACACGGTCAACCTAGTATATCCATCATGCTCAAAAGTTTTTAGGAAAGCTACTACTATATATAAGGACATTTACGACCATTTCATAAGAAGATAATAAGAAAGAGAATAAGTATGAATAAATATTTGCTTATTAACTATTCTACTTTAGGAATAAAGCTTTAGGGTTTAATACTTTATTTGGAGCTCTAATCTTGTCTTGTGGAGAATTATTTTAGATTATTAGGTAGGTTTTGTATCCTAGAGATGATTTATATTGGTTATCCTTACAACCACAACAATATCTTGCGAATCACCTTGGTAAAGGGAGAGATTGAGGCTCAATAAGTTTGTCTTCAAATGTAAGTATTCTTAACTTTATTTATCCTTTCTAAGAGTAGACAGATAATGTAGTATGTATTATTTTCTTCAATGTATTAGTATTATATATACATTAATGTGAGTATATGTCTATTGTACATGTTTAGTTTAGTTGTTATTTATTTGTTTTGTTCTAATCCCCACTTTGTGCCATAAGTTTTGGTGTGCACTAGATTAGTTTAATTTTCTTGTTATTAGCATACTTTATTATTTATTAGTATAAATGAAATATAAAAGGATAGGACTCTTTTAGGATTGTTGTTTGATTGAGTTAGACTATAAGATTTAGAACCCTTCCTAGCATATGTTTTGACAAACAATCCCCTAAATGAGTCTACTAGATCCCAATATTGGTCATACTCTTGCTTAACAAGTGTATACCCAATCAAAAGTATAGGTGTGATCTATCTTTTCTGATATATGATTAATTAATGTACATCATGTAATTTTGATTACATACATTTTGGTAAACCTGATGTGAAACTAACCCTTGTAGGATTTCTTTCACCTTTACTTCAAAAAAATTATTCTTTTTTTCATCATTTCTATCATATATTTTAACACACTAGTTTGATTCCATCAACCTAGTTATTTTTCTTTATGCATAATATTAGGCAACTAGATCAATCAACTTCATCTAGTATAAATTTTCAACACTTTTTAAACTTCCAAGTTAGCCCACTAGGTTGACCAAGTTGACCTAGTAAATTTTTAACCACTTTGTAGTAGACTTTTTTACAACCTGATTGATCAACTTGACCAAGTACAAATTCTAGTTTTCTATATTTTTAGATCAGCGTACTAGGTCAACTAACTCAGCCTAGTGCATTTTCAAGCTTCCAGTTTTATCAACTAGGTCAACTAGGTCAACCTAGTGCATTTTCAACACTTTTTAGCTTATGTATCAAGTTTATGTATTACTTGGTTGACCAACTTGACCCAATTTTTAATATTTTGATAGTTTTCTCCAAGGATCTAGATAAGAAATATCTTCTATTTTCATCTTGAATTATCAAGGTTAGTGTTATATTCTTTGTATCTTTCCTTTTCTATACTTTATTTTCAAGTTTTTAGTCTTCAAAACTACCTCTACATAGCCAACTAGATAGAGCTGGTTAACCTAGTTTTGTGTTCTATGTTTTGTTTTAAATAACTAGGTCAACCTAGTTGACCTAGTAGTTTTGATAGACCCTATCAATAACAGTACTACCTCAACCCTGTTGACCTAGTTCTGTGTATCATGCATATAGTGTTCTCACTATACCTTGTTTTAAAGTTGTAATTTAACTTGTATGCTAATCACATATTTTTAATTAGGAGTTTTTTAGTTAACCACTTAGTTTCACTATTTATATTTTTTGCACACATGGCCAAATGACATATCATACATAATTATTTTAACATTTGACTACACAAGCCAACCTACTTGGATTTCATCACCAAGGGGGAAGTTAACATGATGCTCTGGTTAAGTATAAAGCATGTTTAATGGTATATTTTGCCTAAGCACCTAACACCCTTATTATTTTAGTGTGTGAAGTGAGGGGTAGGCCCTAATACCGAGCCTATGTCATTTCCACTATAGTCCCTTTCATTATAAACTCACCAAAAACCATCTATAAATTTTTATCTAGTACCTTTCTTAAAGTGAACTCCCTATCATTTAAAATTATTCTTAATAATCTAATTAACATTTTAGTTTGACCAATTAGCTAGCTTTACTTTCAAATTGTTTGCTTGATCTTTTCTCAATTATGTGTGCAAGAGCTTGTGTTAGCCAATGTTGGTGTAAGTTTTTACTTTGTGTGCATAAATTAGATTGGACAACATCAATTCAATTAAATTGATTTTTAATTTTATCATTTACTTTCTTAGATCAACTAAAAATTATCTTGTTTCTTTTCACAAATTTGTCAATTAGCTATTTCTTTTACTTTCTATTCACTATACTAGGTAGACCTGATTGACCTACCACATTTTTCAACCCCTGTACATTGTACTAGGTTAACCTAGCTGGCCTAAACCTATTTATATGCATTCTTCTCCTTTTTATTAGTCTCTATTCTCTATACTAGGTCAATCTTATTAACCCTATGTGGTTTTATAATCCCTATTTTTGCATCGAGTCAACCAAGTTTTCCTAGCTCTATGTCGGTCACTTTTTTATTCCTTTTCTTTCTCATCTTGCCTTATCCCCCTTTCATCATGAACTTTATATTTTATGATAATATTAAATTTTAGTCAACATGCATGATTTAAGTTACCAATCCTAATAAGATGTCTCATAGACAAAGTAGGGTTCCTTTTGATAATGCTAGTAATGTACATATTGTAATCCATACAACAAACTATGAGAATCCTCATACTTATTTTTATTAAAAACCTCATTATCTCTTAGAGGATTATCTTGAGTTAGAGTATACTCCTAAAATGTTTTTATTTATCATAAAATTACCTCAACATAAAGGGAAGGATCCTTCTACCATCTATAACCTTTTGATTAATTGTCAAGTCAAAGAACCTCATTCTCCTACTTCCACTTTCTAAACTAGATTTGGGGGTACCTATTTCTTTTCTTCTCAACCGTTTCCATCAATATTGACTCCTTATTATGAAATGACATCTTCTTCTTTAACTTCTTTTACCTCTATGCCTAGTATCTCAACTAACATTGCTAGTTCTACATCTAGTGTGCCTCTCATAAGATTCACTATCCTTAATCCTTCCACTAGTTAATTGTTTACTGCCCAAGGCACTCATGATTCTAATGCTTTTTCCTCTCAACCACTTACTAGTCCATCTTTTTATTGACAAGCAAATTTTTCCACTAGTACCTCAAATTCTCATTGTTCTTTTTAATCTCATGTCAACACTAATAGTGGTACCTAATCCACTAATACCAACACAAACAGTAATAATATTATTATAATAACACTAATAAAACTTATAAACTATTACTACAAGCTTTTAATCAAATGAACACATTTGAATATCATAATATGTATAAAATATGTTGAATGCAAAACCACATTCTAAATCTTCATTATAATCCATAACCAATGACTTGGAGTACACATAACCAAAGTGTTCCTCCTCCCTCTCTTTTATATTCTCAAGGAAATATTATTCCTCAACCTCTATTAATAAACAAAGCCATCAAACATCAACAAAATTAACCTATTACTACTCAAATTGCTAACATTGACATTAGAGGTATAACACCTACAATCTCTTATAATGGATCAACTAATACTACCATTCATCTCAAGACATTTAGAAATATTTATAAATATTGGGTCATATTAAAATACTTTACCACTACCAAAATCCTTACCAAAACCCTCACTAGTGATGCCTTGGATTGTTATAATCAACTTAGATCTCATTCCATTACTATTGTGTAAGATTTAGTGAATGCTTTAGTTAAAAAATTCCAAACTAATGACCTTCCTGAAAACTCTTTGGCCCATTTCATCAATTGAAAACAAAATGAAAATGAAACTTCAAAAGCCTTTGTTAAATGATTGAAGACTTTGTCAAATAAATGTGAACATAACATGGTTGATGATAATCTCTTTCATCTCTTTACTAATTCTCTTTATCCTGAATTACAATATCAAGTTTATACCCTTTCTCCATATACCTTGGACGAGGCCATTGACCAAGCCAAATGACAAGATTTCCTTATACATCAATTCAGGCCACCCCAACCTTCCACAAGTCCTCATTTATTACTTAAAAATAAAAACCAAAATATTACCAATGATGGTGTTACCAATTCATATGATACCATTCATGATGTTCAAGCTATCATTCCTAACCCTTCTTTAAAACCAATTTCTTCTCAACAATATACTAATCCTCATTTCTATTCAACAAATAAAATTAATGTTCATAAACCTCTTCCCTTAGCTAATGTTCTTAAGCATATACCTAGGCCTCATCCTTGAGAGATTGGCCCTACTTGTCTTATAAAAACATGGTATGATCCTATCATGTTTTTTTGGTTTAATGTTAGTTGCACTCACTCTAATGAAATTTGTAGATAAATCATAATTTAGCTATGGAATTTCTTCTTGGACCTAATTTTAATCATGATTCTATCACTCACAAATGTCAAAAATCTTATCAGATTACTTTCAAGGACTGCAAAAATGATGATAAATCTCAATCCTTAAATCAAGTAAACACTTATTTATCTATATATAAAGATCCTTTACCAAATCATCAATCTATTCAATAGAACCAAGACAAGCCCACTCCTTCTACCAATAATGTAGAAAGTCTTCTCAAACAAACTTCTAAAGAAAATGTGGTTAACATGACTAATATAAGAAGGGTGGTGGCATTCATTGATTCTCAACCTTTCTACACCCTGCCTCGTTCTAAGACATACCATGTTAGCCAAGATTCTTCTCCAACTCATTTTAATGAGATGAGGCAAGAATATATTATAAAATTTTATGATGGTTTAATTTATGATTCTCCCTTAGATAAAACATCCCATTTTATTTATACCATTCTTCCATCATCTTATAACACAAATAATAATCAATCTTCTAATTATAATCAACCTTTTATTAATACTTCTTCTACTTCTCAAGATCAATCTAAACCAGCTATTCCTTCATCACCAAATGATTAAAAACCTTCTTCTAAACCTTCTCATTATTATCAAGACAAATTTAAATGCTCTTTAGTTCCTCCTTTCAAAAACTTCCTTAATCATTATACAACTATATATAACAATATTCTCATGGGTTATGATGATTGGGATCCCATTGCGGAGCTCACTAATCACCCATCTCAAATTCCATTTCTTGAGCTTATGAGAACTTCTCCCCATCATCAGAACCATCTTATGCAACTATTACTTGAGATGAATGTCCTTCATCCTCCTTTAGTTGGAAGGGTGGTAACCTTATCTAGTTCTAAGGAAAATATCTTAAAACAATGTGAAGATATGTCCATTAATGTTGATGAAACTATCAACACTTCTCTTTCTTTGAAATTTCCCATTGCATCTATGATTATTGATGAGATTATACTTCATTTAGATTATCCTCCCTTATTTATTAGCATATAAATATGTGATATTGAAGTTAAATAAGCATTGATTTATAAGGGTTATAACATTTGTGTTTGTTCTCTTGATTTCATTAAAACCCTTAGATATTTAGAATGCAATCTTAAGTCTACATCTAGTACCTACCAATTATATGATATAGGTTAAATGCCTCCTATAAGATGTGTATGGATTCCCATTATAGTCCCACCTATTACCATTCATTTAAAGGTGATGATCTTCAAATTTTCCCTTTCTTACAACATCTTTTTTGGTAGGCCATGGATTTATCATATGTGAGCTATCACTTCTTTTATCTGCCAATGCATTAAGTTCCCTCATAATTGATCCATTTACAAGATTCAAGGAGATACTAACCCTTAGAATTTTTACCAATTCCAAGATCATGGTTTTTTCAAGTTTCCTACTATTGAGCCTTTACCTAGCATTCCATTCTATGAGTTATAACATTTAAATTTTCTTGCCACCTCAACTAGAGGTTACAATCGACATCCTAAGCCCATTGGTAATATTCCTCCCAACCTTTTAGACTCCAATGATGATGAGCCTGATGAGGTTAAATTAAAAATCAAAACTTTTGATCTTATGCCTCATCTCATCTCGTAGCTTCTCGCTTCTTTACAAGCTCATTCTTTTAAACCTCTTTGTGATGACATTCCCATAGTCTTATCAAAGACTTGGCATTCTATTCACCATGCTTCTTCTGATGATAAAGTTATTCTAAATTGTGTTATTGATCTTCATACACCAAATTATGATGATGGATATTCTTTAGATGATCCTTTAATAGGTAGTCTTATCCAATCCCATGATGCTGAGATTATGCATTATCATTCTTATTTACTTGAGTCTTTTCATGCATCTTCTTGTGTTCCTACATTTATAGTTCATGATTATTGAATTTTTCCTCTTTATTGTAGATTAGAATGGCACTAATACCTCTAGTTTCTTAGCAGCCCCATAGTACTATGCTCATGGATTATCTTATTATTGTACCTTACCATTTCGTTAAGCTCCCTAACGCTCTTCATTGGTTCACTCTTGAGGTTATTTAAACCTTCCTTAGACCATATGTTGATCTCACCCCTCACATAGTGGAACCTATATTCTAACTAGTTATTATTTCTACTTTCACTATTATTGAGCATACTCTTGCTTCTTCTACTAGTGTTTCTTCTATTATGCCTAGCTTCATTCCCTCTCCATCACCACTTTCTCTTGGTGATGGTTTTATTTATTTTCCCAAGATGGATCCTATGCCCATAAAATGGGTTGATGATTCTTATCTATCTTCTTCCATGCCTTTTATACCTTCTCCCATGAGTGGTTCTCCTAATTATACTCACAAGTATCTTTATTGATTATATGGGACATATAATCACTCTTCTACACATTATCATAAGTTATGACAATATTTTTATACCTTGCATTCTTATTCCCATTCAATATATGATAATTTTCCTCCTCAAAATATCCTTCCTAAATATATACTTAACTATGGTGAGAAGTATTATATATGGCACCAATACGACGCATATCACACTAATCATTATCATATCCTTCAATAGCATCTTAAGGGTCATCTTCTAGATATTCCTAAATTTTCTACCATTCTTACCATAGGTCATTCTCACAAAAAGGCTCCCCCTTATTCTCCTATACCTACACCTCCTATGGTCCTTTTACCAACTTCTATCCCTCTACCTATGGTTACTTGTCCTCTTATGGAACCTCATTCACCCATGGATCCTTCTCCATTAGTGATTCATGCATCTCTTATAGATCCCATTCCCACACATTCTCCTGACCATACTTTGCATAATTTCCCTTCTAAACATGATGTAATGATTATTCCTATTTTTTTAGTTTAGGAGACTAGAAAATAAGTATTTTCTTAGTATTCAGAAAAGATTGATGAGGCATTGGCAACAATTGATATTTAGCTTCATAGAGATTTATCTGATGTCTTGGATAATGTGTGTGGATAAATTTACTTGTATTTATGAGCACATGAATGGTGAATTCTCATTTATATTTGGATTGGACATGTGATCCAATATTATTTCTATCTTTGATTATATTTTTTAGTTTTATAATTAGGCTTGATAAATTTCCTTCTTCCATTTTCTTGGATTTTTATAGTTAGTCATTTTCTATTTTTACACATTTCCCAACTTGAATTAGTATGTAGTGTAGTTTTGATTGATTATATTTTTCCAAGTCATTTTTTTCCCTATTTAGTTTTTAACCATGCATGTGTAATCCATAATGCTATAAAATAAACCACATCACATATATTTCCTATAGCATATACAACAAAGCTAAATCTATGTGCTAGAAATAAATATATCTAAAGCATCCATAGCTTCAATATAATGAAATTACTTAGATATTCACATAGAATGATTTTATATTTTATAGAATAAGAAAATATGAGAGATTCATAGTGATAATTGATAGTAGAACAAAATACTAGATAATATAGCAAAGCCACTTTGAGGGGGAAACCTCCATTATAATGCACTATTAATAGAATACTTCACACATGATTCTTAAAGACTAACCACTACCTCTGATATATAGTATACTTAGCCAAGGTTATTCCATAGCCTAACCTATCTAAGAACATAGAAAAATATAACAAGTAAATAAAAGAGGTATGTAATCCTAATTCATCTACACATATCCCTAGACACACCAATGGCTAAGGGATAGCAAGCCCTTACCCTTAAAAATAATGCTATCCTCAACATTGTGATAACTCTAGATGTTATTACACAAATTCTTCATCCACCCAAGTGGCATCTTCAAATGGAAAATTCTTCTATTTGATCAAGTATTTTTTAATTGGTCTAGAACATAGTTGTTTGGTGCATCATTAAAGGATGACCTCAGGATCAATAATAACTTTACCTACCTCATCCTATTTTGGTAATTATATTTGAATGGTAACTCTATATCTAATGAATTTATTTAGGAATGATACATGGTATACTAGATGTATGTGAGTGGATGAAGGAAAATCTAACTTGTAGGCCACATTTCCAATTTTTTATAAGATCTGATAAGGCCCATAATACTTAAGGAAAAACTTGTTATCCTTTTATTATTGCTTCAATGACATCTATTTGCATGGATGTAAGTTAACAAATACCTAATCACCAATGTCAAAATTACTCTCACTTCTATGTTGATCTGCTTGTTGCTTCATGTGATTCTGGACCATAGCTAAATTTTCATGCAAACTTACAAGGACCTCTTATTGATGGTGAATATGTTATTCAACTGCATGAACCTTAGGATGGACCTTCAATGTAGAAGTGATGGATGGAGGATGGTATTCATATAGTGCCATAAAAGGAGACATCCTGGAATAACTATGAATAGAAGTATTATACCACCATTCATCAAGTGGCATCCAATGAACCCATTTATGTTGTTTATAAAAAACAAAACAACAAAGATATCCTTCCAAACATTTTTTGACTACCTTAGTTTATCCATAATATTGAGAATGATAGGATGAACTATGAGCCAATTGAGTGCCTAAACATGTAAATAACTCAATCCAGAAATTACTATTAAAAATAGGATCTCTATCATAGACAATGATCTTAGGAGTCCCATGCAATTTTTGAACTATATTGAAAAAACTAGAAGCTACTCTACTAGCAACAAATGGCTGGGATAATGAACAAAAGTGAGCATACTTAATAAGATGATAAACAATAACCATGAGAACATTTTGACCATTAGATCTTTGTAACCTTCTAATGAAATCCATAGATACCTCTTCCCACCACTAGCTAGGGATAGATAAAGGTTGTAAAAGACCTAGAGTTTTGATGGTTTTGCCTTTGTTTTGTTGATTTATCATACATTTAGCCACATATTTTTTTGCACATCCCCCTTGAGACCTTCCCAAAAAAAATATTGCTCAATCCTATTATAGGTTTTCAAAAATATTGAATGATCCCCAATTGGAGTTGCATGAAGTTATTGAAGGAATTTTTGTTTAAGAAGAGAATTCTTACATAGGTACAATCTATTTTCGTACCATAATGCATTACCTTTCCATGTGAAATTTTCAAATCCATCTAAACTCTACTAAATATTTTGAATCACATCATGAGTATTACTATCATGTTCTCATTCTGATCATGCTTCCTCTAGCCAATCTTCCTAGAAAATGGTTATGGCACATAGAATGCCTCAACTGATTCATGTTTTTTGGACAGTGCATATACCACCACATTATCCTTGCCTTTTTGTAGATTATTTTAAAATTATAGCCTAGTATCTTAGTTACCCACGTATATAGTTATTCAAATGACAACCTTTTTTCTAAAAAATATTTAAGACTATCATGATCAATTTTTACTTGAAAGTGATGACCCATCAAATAAGGTCTCCACTGTTTGACTACATAGAAAATAGCCATCATTTCCTTCTCATCTATAGGCTTGTGATAATTTTTACCCGTGAGTTCATGACTTTAAAATGATAGTGTTTTTCCTTTTAGCATGATTAAAACACCCATACCATACCCAGATGCATCACATTCAACCATAAAAGTCTTAGAAAAATCAGGAGTGGCCAATAATGGAGTAGTACACATAGCTAATTTAAATTTCTCAAATGCCCAGGTAGCTAAATCAGTCCACTAAAAGGAGTCTTTATTTAAAAAATAGGTAAGTGGGGTTATAATACCACCATAATTTCTGACAAATCTATGGTAATAATTAGTAAGTCTCAAAAATCCCTGAAGTTGCTTGAGTGTATTAGGAATTGGCCAATCTACCATTGCTTGGAATTTTTTTGGATTCACTTTCACTCCTTCATAAGATACTAAATGACACAAATATTTGATGTTACCAGCCCTAAAAGTACATCTGGAAGGTTTGGTATATAATTGATTTTGCTTCAAAATGGAGAGTACCTATTTCACATGTTGCAAATGGTCTACCCAATTTTTAATATAAATGAGGATATCATCAAAGAATACCAAAACAAATTTTCCTCAAAAATGGCTTAAAAATAATATTCATCAAACTCTAAAAAGTAGATGGTGCATTTTTTAGGCCAAAAGGCATAACCAAAAACTCATAATGGCCCTCATGAGTCCTAAAAGTAGTTTTGGGTATGTCTTCATCATGGATCCTGATTTGAAGATACCCAAAACATAGATCTAACTTAGTAAAATAAAGAGCACTATTAAATTCATCTAGAAAATCATCAATGAAAAGAATTACAAACTTATCTTTGATAGTGTACTCATTGAGTTCTCTGTAGTCAGGGCACATCCTCCAAGTGTCATCTTTCTTTCTCACAATGACAACTGGTAATGAGTATTTGCTTTGGCTATGGTGAATGATTCTTGCATCTATCATATCTTGTACCATATTTTCAATTTCACTTTTTGGGAATAGGGATACATGTATGGCCTAATGTTGGGTGGTGTAATATAAAGAATAAGTGTGATGGCATGATCATGCATGCAGTTATGTGGAATTCCTTTTGGAATGTCTCCAAAAATAATATAATGAGCATCAATTACTTTTTGTAGATCAAGAGGTGGAGATGGCTAAGTTGGTTGTACTTCCATATAAAATAAGTGTGCTACAAATCCCTCAACACCCTTACAGATAATATTTGTCATTTGATGGGAGATAGTAAGTTGGGGAGATTTATATTTTAATCCTCTTAGCTCTAATGTCCTTTATTTCAAATGAAAATGCATGAATAATTCTTAAAAAATCATCTCAATAGTGCCCAAAGTGGTGAGCCACTAGACTTCTAGAACAATATCAACTCCACCCATCAGAATAACAAACATAGGAAAATCCAATAAGTAGTTTCCCATGCCTAGCTTAATACTATGACATTTTCCTGAATAGATGACAATACCACCATCTATAATCATAACCTAAAATTTTGGAGATGGATAAATGAAACAGTTCAAACAAGCAGCCAACTTATTATGGATGAAATTGTTTGTGCTCCCAGAATCAATAAATATAGTGACCATATATT
>JARHVA010004038.1:432500-532500 GCA_037957365.1 Torreya grandis
TCAAATTTTATAAAAAATTTACTTAATTTGATACAAATTTCAAAAACTAGTTTGAGATCTATAGTTGGATACCAGTAGTGCACTTGCTACCACCTCTAGGTGTCCTCCTCATCTAGCCTATCATTCCCTCACCATAATAACCTTTGTTGGTCTTATTTCTCTTTTCTCTTATCTTAAAATTCAAAATTCAAAATGATTTATCTTTAGACTTATTTAAAAACACTTTTTAAAATTTAATCACTACAATTATCTTCCTTCAAATCCCTTATTTTGATCATATCTTTGTTTCTATTCATCTATTTTTCAAACCATAAATTTTTTTAGATTCATGATGACATAGAGACTATTTTACACTATCATATGTCTATTTTTGTCTAGTTTTTGCACTAACTTCTATAGGCTCACCTAGTGTGCTTTACATTGGATGCCTTTAATATCTTGAAATCTTCTTCTTTATCTACAACATTAACTTAAGTTAAAGGTATGTTTTTTTCAATACAGTTCTTTCATTTATCTTATTTTATTCTCACTACACCATACTTAGCATCATTATTATTTGTTAGCATGTTCTATCCTTAAGCACCATCTTGTGTTACACTTACATGACATGTGATGAGCTTCAGCTAGGGTATATGTATACACATAATATTTTCAAACTTTTATTGATTACTTCATATCTTTAAGCAACCTATAAAGTCTCAATTTCTCTAAGTGCATGCCTTAAGGGGTGCACTAAGAAAGGGGTGGTCAGACCATTAGTGTTTCATAAGATTGTTGTTCCTTTGCCACTTGCCATCCACACTCTAGTTTCCTAAAAACCTTAAACTTTAAGCTTATTCTTATCTTCCTATCCATTATAGTCATTATCATGATTTATTCCCTTATTTATTGCCTTGTCCTTTTGACTTGTTTAATACACTAAGTTGACCTGGTCAATCTAGTGTATTCTAGAGATACTTTAGCTCTTTTGGTTTATTAGCATACTGGCTGACCTAGCATAAACTTTAGGAATTATCCCAAAAAATGTATTAGGTTGACCTAGTTGACCTATTACAACAAACATGTATGAAATTTTTTAGGCAAGCAACTACTATATATACAAGGACATTTACCACCTTTTCATAAAAAGAGAATAAGAAAGCAAATAAGTGTGAATGAACATCTACTTATTAACCATTCTACTTGAGGAATAAAGATTTAGGGTTTAATACTTTCTTTGGAGCTCTGATCTTATCTTGTCAAGAAGTCTTTTGAATGCTTAGGTAGGTTGTGTAGGTTAGACTTGATTTATCTTGGTTAACCTTACAACCATATCAATCTCTTGTGAAGCACCTTCACCAAGGGAAAGGTTGAGGCTCAATAGGTTTGTCTTCAATGGTAAGTATTCCTATCTTTATTTCTCCTTTGTAAGAGTAGATAGATAATGTAGTATGTATTCTTTTCTTTTATGTATTATTATTTCATATACATTGACATGAGTATATGTCTCCTATACATGTTTATTTTAGTTTTATTTTATTTTTTTGTACTAACCCCCACTTTGTGCCATAAGCTTTGGTGCACACTAGATTAGTTTACTTTTTTTCTTATTAGAATAGTTTACTCTCATGTCTATTAGTATAGGTGAAATATCAAATCATAGGAATATTTTAGGGTTATTGTGTGATTATGTTAGATTTTAGGATTTGGAACCCTTCCTATCATGATATGTTGTGAAAAGTGATACAAGTGATCCCCTAATAAGGCCTAATGGATCCCCATATTGATCATGCTCCCACTTAACAAGTGTATACCCAATCGAAAGTGTAGGTGTGCTCTATCTTATCTAATCTATTATTAATTCATGTACATCATGCAATTCCTTTTGCATACACTTTTGTCTTTGATGGATTTATGTGAAAAAATTGAAGTGGTGTAGGTGTCATGTGTATCTCTCCATCAAATCAAAGATACTTCTCTACCATGAGGTTCCAATTTAGATGTACATACAACATAGTAGAGTATGAGACCCTCACTCATGATTTGAAATGGGAAAGAAAGAGAGGTATTAAGATACTATAAGCCATGAGAGATGGTGATTGATATTACATTAGGTGAAAGGGAATAATTCAGGTAATAATCCACTCTTAAAGGCATACAAGCATAGGTTGTAGGACTTCTTAGAAGACTTTGATGCCTTTGACATACATTTAATCCCAAGAGAGGCCAATCAACATGAAGATAGGCTATCAACTATAAGATCATAGTATGACATCCTAAGTGGGGTCAAGGACATGAAATATTAATATTAAGGTATTTTATAGGCCTTTAGTTCCTAATAGTGAATTCAATTGGTAGGTCTTTGAAAATGATAATCAAGTAGCATGTTTCTTACAATAAGAGGTAGAATTCTACTCAAGAAACGAAGGTAAACTTCAACAAAAATATGGTGACCATATTATTCAATCAAGAACAAATAAACTACATAAGGGATTAGTGACCTTATAAAACATATTCAATGAGGATGATCTATTAAGGAAGGATAAATTTAGCATGTCAACCATGGAGGACAATTATGAGAAGGTAACCATCTTTAAGGAGAGGCTACTAGAACTAGGTAAAGTGAACATAAAGTAAAAATAAGAAGCCTTCATAGAGATATAATAAGAATTATTAGATATCTTTTCTCTAAAGTAAAATGATTTAAATGGTTTTGACCCTAGTTTAGCCTTACATACTATAAAATTGGAGTCAATTACTAAACCTATAAGACAAAATCAAATATCAGTCAACCCCAAGATTGAACTCCTCATGAAGAAAAAGTTTAATAGGCTCACTAAGTCCAACATCATCTTCCCCATCAAACTCTCTTCATGAGTGGCTAATCTTGTGCCTATAAGAGGGAAGAATGGGGAGATAAGGTTATGTGTAGAATTTAAGGATCTCAACAAGGTATCATTAATAGACCACTACCCCTTGGCATCCATGGATAGAATACTCCAAAAGGTTTCAAGTTGAAATCATTTCTCATTCCTTGATGGATACTCAAGGTACAATTATGTGTTGGTGAAGCAGGAGGACCAACACAATACTACCTTCACAACTAAGTAGGTCACTTATGCTTACAAAAATATGCCCTTTGGTAGACAATGTAGGGGTCACCTTTTAATGGGAAATAGATGTATCCTCATAAGGACTCATTAATGAGATGGTGCTCATCTACTTTGATGACATCATAGTATTATACAAGGATGCCAAAGACAATTTGACATACCTAAGGCTGATATTTGATTTGTTTAGGTAGTATGGGGTCTCGTTGAACCCCAAAAAATGTAGTTTTATAGTGCATGGGGGTAAATTTTTAGGCCACATTATGTCAAAATAAGGACATTCTATATACCCTAAGAGGATAAGTGTAATACTTACTATATCATTTTCCATGAACAAAAATAGAATGTAGATTTTTTTAAGAAAAATTAACTTCATAGGACATTTATCCTTGGGTTTTTTGAGTTGGTAAGGCCTCTAACCTCCGTGCTCAAGAAACATAAGGATTTTACATGGAATAAATAAGGAAAGAGAATCCATGAAGTCATTAAACAGGCCATTTCCCAAGCACCCACTCTCCTCAACCCTAGTTTCGCAAGGGACTTCTTTTTGTATGCCTTCTCAACCAATGACACTATTTATGCCATGTTAATACAAAAAAATAGTGTGGGTCTTGAACAACCCATATATTTTTTAATTAAAAATTGGAGGGATATTAAGAGAGGTATAAATTTGTGGAAAAGTGTGTGATTTTAGTCATGAGAGGTCTCAAACAAATTACACACATGGTGTCTAACAACAAGATATATGTCATGGTGGTCCAGCCTAGCATCAAGGACTTCATTCTTATCCAAGACTTGAGTGAAAAGAGAGTAGGTTGGGTGATTAAATACATGGAATATGATATAGAAATGAAGGTCACTAGGTTGGCAAGGGGTATATGACAATGTGAAAACTTAGAAAAAAAGTAAATGAGGATAAATAAGTAGTTTTATCACATGTAAAGTGATCACTAAGTAGTTAAACCTACACCATATACTAGTTGGACTCAAAATATGGTAAGATTATTTCAAGTAGGATAATATCCTATAGGCCTAAATATGATAAAAATAATGTATTATATGCTTAATAAATCCATTATGTCTTGGTTGATGGAGTTATTTTTTAAAAATATCTTGATGGCATGGTCTTAAGGTGTATAAAAACTTGCCAAGTTGACAAGTTCCTAGATCAATTTCATGATGGGATTGTAGGAGAGCACTTTACAACCAAGACTACAACAACAAGGATCATAAGAGTTGGATACTTTTGGCCAAGCTTGTTTAAGGATTCCCATGCTTGGGTCAATAAATACCAAAAAAATTCCATGTTCACTAAGAAATTAAGATTACTTGTATTTTCTCTCAAACATATCCAAGTGGATCATCCCTTCATGTAGTGGGGCCTAGACTTTATAGGTATGATTCACCCTCCCACTAGTATAGGACATAAGTGGTTATTGAGTGCTACAGACTACATCACTAGGTGGGTGAAGGTAGTATCCCTTAAAAAGACAAATGAGAGTTTAGTTTTGGTATTCTATGACAAACTAGTAACTAGATTTAGGATCCCCTCCAACATCATATCAAAAAATACACTAGATTTTAGTAGTAAAAGGGTGAGTAAATGGGATTTTAACTATGGCATCTACCTCAAAACTTCCTCCAACTACTATCCATAAGTCAATGGCCTTTTAGAGTCTACCAATAAGAACCTGATCAAAATAATAAGGAGAACTATGGAGGACAATCAGAGGGAGTGGCATACCAAGCTAATAATAGCATTGTGGGTAGATAGGATTACTCCTAAGATATCTAATGGTCATTCACCATACCTTCTTGTCTATGGCAAGGAGGCAAGGTTTTATATATAACTTGAACTACTAGCCTTAGAAATTTGATGCAGGGATATCCTTTAGAGATACCATTAGAATGTCAATTTTGGTTTGGAATAGTTTAGAAGGTGTTCTATAGTGATTATAGGTATTTAGGAGTTCATACTTGTTATTTAGGGTGTTTAAAATTTGAATTAGGACTTTCCCACCAAAAAACTCTTCCTAAAAATTTGAAACTTTTCAAGCTTTTGTAAGGAAATTTCATATTTTTGAAAAGATTTAAAAATTTGTCATAAACATTTTTAAGAGGTTTATACAATAGATAAGGGTCATAAAAGTTTGTAATTATTATGTCATGGTTCACATGAGTCATATTATGCAAAAATCATGAATAATGTAATGAAATTCAATGAGCTCTCAGAGGGAAGGTTTTAAGATTTATTTATAGACACATATAAGATTTTATTGAGTAATTTTTAAGTTTATTCCATCCATACCATCCAAGGATGTTGAGAAAAGGATAATATAAATAAAGCTTGTGTTAACAAAATATAGTCTGTGTTATCTGATCAATGTTTCTATTGAATTTGCATGGATGAATAGAGTGTATGTATGCTTGGAACTCTCATGAGTTGAATTATTGTTTAATTATATTTTTATCTTGTTATGATCATATTATATTTTCTATTATGATATGGGTAATGGGATGGAGACCTAATCACTATTATGAAATCTACCAAGCCTGCTAAAAAGAGAATACCAATATATAACCTTGTTTCAGGAGAAGGGATAAGTATTTAATCATATTTCAATTTGATTTAAATTTTAAAACCCATGTATGAATATTTGGAATGATATTTTTCAAATATATTTGATCAAATATTTGTTTTTTTCTATTTAGTTATAAGTTTTGATCATTGATAACTTATAGACTACAAGCTAGAGTTATGTACCTTGACATACTAAACATTGAGTTTTGTTTGATGAAAAATGGATGGTAAAAGGTTTATGCAAGTAATTTAAGGTTATTATAACCTTATTGAAGGTTTTAGGAGTATTTAGAGAATGAAAATATAAACCAAGTGTACCTTGTTTATTATTAACATAATACAAAATAAGGAATGAGATATGTTGTGTTGAGTTTTATTTTGGATCCAATGGTGATTAAAAAAGTTTGGGAATGTAATTTTAATGAATAAATAACATAATTTTAGTGTGTTATTTCTTTATAAGTTTAAAATATAGTGAAACAACAAAAACCTTATGCTTACACCTATTTTCTATTATGGAGCATAGTTAAGAATGACTAAGATTCCTTATTGGAGAAGGATATGAGTGTTGTTAGATAATGTTTATTAAAGGAAAAAGTTATGTTATATCAATAAAAATATAAATAATCCATTTTTTTGACTTGAAACCCTTTTTGGTTCATTTTATATAATTTTATACAACCTTAGGTCTTTGTTGAGACATAAAAACCCTATATTAGGGTTTTGACTCTAATAGAATATTATACTAGTTAAAAAGGCCCAAATTTGGTAAATACGACTATTTTATCAACATATAATATATTTTTTTGGTTTCAAGTTTGTACCACCACTATTCCATACAAACCAACTCGTAGGTTTAAATGAGGGCTAGAAAGGCCTAATTGGGGATTGAGATAAAGGATAAATAGGACATGCAAGTGGAGGATAATAAATTGATAAAAAAATGGAGTTATAATATCTAAATTGATTATAACAAATAATATTACTCTATTATGAAAGTATTTTTATTTCAAAAACCAAGGATGTTTATCTAAAATAGGGTTAGTAGGAGGCTTAAGCTACAAAGGAGCTTGTTTTAAGAATGTGAGCAGGGGAATTATTTTAGTTTCTTTAGAAAGGTTATAAAATAATGTTATCAGATATAAAAATTTCTTGATGTGATCTCAAACATCATTGTGTTTTGGATTCCCCATACAAGGTCATGTTGGCAATGACAATTTGTGAGAGATGTGCATGAAGGTTTAAGAGAACATATTGACAGAGAATGACATAAGTAATGGAAGGTTATAGAATTGTATGTTTAAAGGGGAAGGAATATTTTAAACTTGTTTAATTTTTTCTTATATCATATATATTCTATGAATTTAAAATCATTACTAAGATTTTAGTCAATACAATCTTTAAAACGTGAACAAAGATAAGAGAAGTGAGGTGAGCTCTGCATCATTTTGGTATGGGAGAAGAAAGATGACATTGGTATAGGTAGGTGATGTACAAGCATGATAAATATTTGATGTTGTTCATGCTTTTGTGAATATTACATAGAATAAATAGGCAAAGATATAAGGTTAGAGGAAAAGAGAAAGATATAGCAAATTAGGTTGATATTTGGATAAGGTATGTTTGAGGTTTGATTCATTCAATTTGTATATTATAAAAAGACTATGTGGATGTTGTTTTTGGAATATTTCAAGTATAGAATAAAGAGGATGAAGGTGTATGTGAGAGAGAGGTAGTAATACATTGCCATAAAGAGAGTGAAAATATAGGTGTGGCAAAGAATCCTAAAGCTAAGAAACATAGAAAAGAACAAGAGAGCTATTGACAACTCAAAACAAGAGACAAGCTCATAAAGAGAGATTGAGAAAAATAGAAGGTAGTAAATAGTCACAAGTGAGGAAAAGAGGATACTCTAAGTGAGAGTCCAAGAAAGGTGACCCAAGTGAGGTCAAGAAGGCAAGTGTGAAAAGCAACTTGTCAAGAAAGAGTGAAAGAAAGAAAGGAAGGAGAATGATGGGCTTGTTTCAAAAAAAATTCCATAAAAAAATGAAAAATAAAGTACAAGATGAAGAAGTTGACATGGATAAGGAAATTGTTGAGTTGAAAAGAGAGCTAACAGGTATGGAAGAAATATTGAAACAAATGATGATAGCATGAAAAATAAATTTCAAAATTAAGATCAAGAAGAGAGTACATTATGCATTTCAGGATAAGATGGAGGATAGAAAAGTCTAGTAGGTAGTTATTCATATGATGTGTCAATTAGAGGAAATGATTGAAGAGTTTGAGATGTATGAAGATAAAGAAGATAAATGGGCATGTGAATATGTAAACACAAATGTGTGTCATCTTGAGAAAGGTGAATAGTTAGATTACATGCCAAAGGCATGTGAAGAAATTAAAATCTTCATTGAAATCATACATAAGGAAGAGTTGACCCCAGACAAACATGAACGGTCTCAAGAGGTTTAAAAATTGTTGTATATTTTTATTTTATGAATGTACATGAGAACTTTTTGGAAGTGGAAGAAGAAATGCATAAAATAGAGGACAATGTTGTTGGCCTAACATTAAGAGTGTTGATTTTAGGCCATAAATAATTAGTATAATATGAGGAAGATTTAGAATCAAGTACTCAATCAAGGGAGACTGTTGCAGCCCAAAAAGGACAAAATAAGTCATTTCATAATCCAATATTCTCAAATGAGTATATGAATTATTTTTTTAAAATTTTATCTAATAATTTTATAGTGATTTTTAATAATGAATATATACGAGGATTTGTGGAGAAGGCTAGTGCTTTGAGGAGGTTTTTTGAAGAAGAAGAGGAGGATAATGGGTTGATATGTGGACATCAGGTCTATGGAAAGCAATAAATTAAATCACAAGATAGTGTTTAGGAATGTAAGAGTCAAGAGGATGATATATTTGTAGAATATATAAAGGAAGTAAATGAGATAGGGAAGCTATACAATCACCCTTTGAAGGTGGAGCAATAATACACCAAAGAATATGAACAACAAATTAAGTATTCACCACAATATGAAGCATGTAGAGAAAAGAGGGAGTGGCATAAAAGACAACATGGAACAAATAGATAGAAGTGGTGAAGGAAGTGAGGAAAGAAGATGTCATAACACATGTATAAGAAGTAAAACATGAATGCAAAGTATATTATGAACAATTTGGAGATATGGTATTGTTGAACAAAACTTGAAAGTAGGATAAAGGTAGTAAGATAAATGTTTTTTTTAACCCCATTATGTTGTGTAAAGTTATATATATATATATATATATATATATATCAATAATTTGAGCAAGTGGAGACTTGAATATGGGGCCCAGGTGCATTTACACATTTATGAGAGAAAAGTGGATGTGAATCAGCAAAGAGTATCAATAAAGTACACCTATAAGAGCATATGGGAAACACTCTCTAGCTTGGTAGTATGATGTAGGATGCCATTAGAATGTAAATTTTTGTTTGTACTAGTTTATAAGGTTTTCTAGAGTGATCACAGGTCTTTAGGAGTTCATACTTGCTGTATAGGGTGTTCAAAATTTGAATTATGACTTTCTCACTAGAAGTCTCTTCTTGAAAATTTGAAACTTTGTAAGATTTTATAAGGAAATCTCATATATTTGAAAATATTTTAATGTTTCATAAACATTTTTAATAGGTTTATAAAATAGATAAAGGTCATAAAAGTCTTATGTCATGGTACACATGAGTCATATTATGTAAAAATATTAAATAATGAAATGAAATTCAATGACCTCTTAGATGAAAGGTTTCATCATTCAGTTATAGAAATATATAGGAGTTTATTGATTAAATTTTAAGGCTAATCCATACATCCCATTTGAGTATGTTGAGAAAAGTATAAAAGAAATAAAACTTGTGTTAACAAAAGACTGCTTGTGTTATGTTATCACTATTTTTATTGAATTTGCATAGATGAATAGAGTGTTGTATGATTGAAACATTAAAGTGGTGAGTGATTATTCTAATGATATTATAATCTTGTTATAATCATATTATATTGTATATTATGATATACAAAAATTATAATGGAATGGAGAGCTAATCACTCTTATGGAATCTGCCAAGCTTGCTAGACTAAGAATGCCAATATACATTCTTGTTCTAGGAGAAGGACTAAGTATTTGGTCCTATTTTCATTTGATTTATATGGTGAAACAAATATATGAATATTTGGGATTATTTTATTCAAATATATTTGATCAAAGATTGGTTTTGTTTTTATTTGGGTATAAGTTTTGCTCATTGATAAGCTATAGACTACAAGCTAGAGTTTTGTATCTTGACATACTAAACATTGAGTTTTTTTTTAATGAAAAAGGCATGGTAGAATTTTTATACAAGTAATTTAATGTGATTATAACCTCATTTAAGTTTTTGGGAGTCTTTAGAGAATGAAAGGATTAACCCTATGTACCTTGTTTATTGTTAGAAGAATAAAGTATAAGGACTAAGATATGTTATGTTGAGTTTTATTTTAGATAAAATGGTTATTAAGATAGGTTTGGAATGTTATTTTAATTAATAAATAACCTCATTTTAGTGTGTGATTGCTTTATAATTTGGCAAGATAGTTAAACAACAAAAACCTATGCTTAGCCTTGTTTTTTATCATGGAACATAGTTAAGAATGTTGAGATTCTTTGTTGGAGAAGGATATGAGTGTTATTAGATCATGGTTTTTAAAGTAAAAAGTTGTTTTTTTAGGAAAAATATATCCCAACCATTTTTTTTGACTTTAACCCTTTTGTGGCTCATTTTATGTAATTTCATACAACATTGGGTCTATGTTGAAACATAAAAACCCTAGATTAGGGTTTCGAATCTAACAAAAGATTGCACTAGCTAAAAAGGCCCAAATTTAGTCAATAGGACTATTTTATCAAAATATAATATATTTTTGTGGTATTAATTTTGTACCATCACTATTCTATATCAACCAACCTGTAGGTTTAAATGAGGGCTAGAAAGGCCTAATTAGGGACTAAGACAAAGGAGAAATAAGACATGTAGGTGGAGGATAATCAATTAATGAAAAATTGAGTTTGAATATCTAAATGGGTTATACAAACTAATATTATTTTGTTTTGAAAGTATGTCATCTTCCCAAACCAAGGAGGTTTATCTAAAATAGGGCTAGTTGGAATCCAAATCTAGAAAGGAACTTGTTTGAGGAAAATGAGTAGGGGAATTGTTTTAGTTTCTTGAGTTGGGTTATAAAATAATGTTATCAGATAGAATAATGTCTTGATGTGATATCAAACATCATTGTGTTTTGTATTCCCCATACAAGGTCACATTGGCAATGACAATTTGTGAGATAGGTGCATTAAGGTTTAAGATAACATATGAACAGATAATGACATAAGTAATGGAAGGTTATAAAATGATATGTTAAGAGGGAAAGGAGGATCTTAAATCTATTTAATTTTATCATATATCATATATATTCTAGGATTTTAAAAGGATTACTAAGAGTTTATTCAATGCAAGCTTTAAAAGGTGAAAAAAGACAAGAGAAGTGAGGTGAGATCTACATAAAACTCACACATCAACCTGAACTAATGGAGAGTGATGCCATGGAGGTCAGGATGAATGAATTTATGGAGAACGAAGAGACAAGATATGATTATATTTATGCCATGTGGTCCCATAAATACCAAGTCAAGAGGTCAATTGACAAGAGAGCTTCATTAAGGAGATTCCAATAAGGTGATATTATGATCAAGTGGGATGAATACCAAGCTAAACCAGGTAAGAACTCATATTTTGATGGATTATGGAGTGGACCTTAAATTATTACCAACTACAAAGAACACAATGTTTTCCAATTATCAAGGTTTAATGGTGAGGAACTCCATATCCCTATCAATGGGGTGTTCCTTAAGTATTATTATTAGGAAGCGCATACTATCTTTGTACATAGTAATTTAAGTTTCATTTTTTCCAAGTGTTGTGGAATATTATTTGTTATTTTTTATTTGGTTATTTTATCGATTTATTGTTTTCTATCTTTTTTGTGTTCCTTTTGTCTTTTTGTGTGTCTTTTAGGTTTGTTTGAGTACTTAAGGTTTTCAAAGTGTTAATCATGAAGTGTTAGCCCAATTAGGTGATTAAATCAATAGAATGTAAACTATATATGCAATATATATTGGATCTAGATGAATAAATGATGGCAAAGAGAACATAAAACTAACATAATACACAATAATTCAAAGTGGGAAAAACTATAAGAGGTAAAAAACCCATGAAGATGATATTCAATAATTGAGAAATTCTACACCCAATACAAAGCATTCCCTTGTCATTTATTCACATAAGCCTTCACAAAACTTTGTAAACATTTTCTCAAATATTAAATTCATCGAGTGTATTTTCCATGAATAATACAATAGCGGTAAGTCCATATTTATAATAAATGTGACAAGATGTGGCCATTGTAACCAATCGGTCCATCATTCCCAATAAAAATTTAAATTAATTGGTTAAAAATAAATAATAACACTTTATTATTTATTTAAAAGAGATTTTCACCTCATGTTTAATAAGTAATAAATTATTATTATTTAGTAATAAACCAAAGTATGCTAAGGGTTTAAATTAGTCTACTTAAACATTAAATGTTCTAGCACTCCCCCTTAATGCTAAGTGGGGATAAATGTCATAATCACCTTAATATAGGAATTATACTATGTACATAATTGAAGGATTTAAAAACCTTCATCATGATAAACATCACCTTTTGAAATAAAAGGAATTATAATCCATAAACAACTATAAAGTATGTTTAGGCTAGCATGATCATGAGACTACATCTCAGAGTTTCTCATGAATAATCATATAAGCATATCTAAAGCCCTTTATATCATAAATAGATCCATTAAAAAGTATGCTTTTATCTATTGGGGTACAAAATTAAAACTTCCGCACAAAGTTTACTTAAATCACATAACTTCCACATGAAGTTTAGTTAAATAGCATAATTTACACACAAAGTTTAAAATTCTTTATAATGATAAGAAGTATAGAGAAGAATAAAGAACACATATCCATTAGGAAGTGGCATTGTCATGCACATTCCCACTCAATGGTACCTTTGAGAGGCCCACAATTTTACAAAATTGACAAAACATGGTAGCACTAAGTGGTTTTGTGAAGATATCTTCCATTTGCCCATCCATAGGATAGAATTGTAGATCAATATCACCATTTAGGAAATTCTCTTGGATAAAATACACATGTAATTAAATATGTTTATTTATTTTATGTTGCATTACATTTTTTTTATCATAGCTATATAATTTTGGTTATCACAATGAAGGATAGTACCCTGAGAAACATCTAAATGAAATTCTCCTAAAACCTTTGTAGTCACATAGATTTTTTAGTAGCTTCCATAACACATCTATACTATGCTTCAATAGAAGATATAGAGACAATAGTTACTTCTTTCTTCTTTAAGGGATAAAACCTGCACCAAACTTAAACACATATCCATAAGTAGGTTTGTGATCTATAATATCACCTTCATGGTCAGAATCACAATAACCATATAATTTGGCATTATCAATGGAAGAATAAAATAAACCAAAATCAGTTATTTATTTCATATAACAAATAATTAGCTAATTTCTAATGATCCAAATATGGATCTTACATAAATCTAGAAGCAACACCAACAACATATGAAATATTTGGCCTAATAATGGTTAGATAAATTACACTACCAACAAATTATCTATATAAATTAGGGTATAATTTTCACATATAGTTTTAGGATCAAGTTTAATACCAACTTCAATAGAATTAGAAGTAGATTTACAATCAAGCATGTTAAACTTAATAATAATATTATGTGCATATTGAGATGGCGATACAACAATTGAATTTTTATCCTAAAATATAGCCATTCCTAAAAAATGATGCAAAATGCCTAAATCAATAATTTCAAACATTTAACTTAGTTTATCATTATATTTATGAATTAAAATAGATAGATTACTATTAATCAATAAATCATCAATATATAATATAATTAAAATCAAATGACTATTTTCAACTTTAAAAAAAATATCATTATTTGAGTAAAAATTAGAGAAACCTAATTCTTTGGAAAAAGAAGTAATTTTAGAATATTAAACTGAAGGAGATTATTTTAAACCATATAAATATTTATTTAACTTGCATACATAATGTTATCTATTAGTGTTAGTGAAACTTTTAGGTTGGGTCATATAGATTTCCTCTTCTAAATCACCATTTAGAAATGTATTCTTGACATGCATTTGGTGGATAACCCAACCATTTTGAGTTACAAGAGTAATAAAAAGTCTAACAGTAGTCATGTTTTATATAGGAGTAAAAGTTTCAACATATAAAATCTTGAGTTTTTGAGTAAACCCACGAGCAACTAATCTAGCTTTAAATTTATCAATTTTACTAATTGAATTATATTTGATCTTATAAAGCCACCTAAAATTGATAATAATATTTGTAAGTAGAGGAGGGACAAGATCCCAAGTCTAATTTTTAATTAAGGCATTATATTTAGCTTGCATAAATACATTACATTTATCATATTGAGTGGCTTCCTCAAATTATTGGGATTCGCATTCATACATAGTCATTATTATATGATAATAATGTTGACTTCTAAATAATTTATTAAGATTGTCAACATTAAAATAGTGAATTAAGGATTATACCCATTTAGTTATTTTAGATTGAACATGAAACTCAAGGGGTTATTCACACTCTTAGTTGTCCAAATCTGGATCATCTTCCTCAATGGAATCCATTTCATCACAAGAAGAAACATGAGAGTCAGGTTCATCAACAAAAGAACACTTAGGAGGATCCATAGAGGGCTCACAAACGTATTTTTCTAGAACAAGAACAATATTATTCTTAATGAAATAAAATTTAGAAGGATCATACACTCTTAAACCTTTTTGCTTACCTCCGCATCCTACAAAAAGACAAAAATATGAATTGGGGTCGATCATATTCATTATAACTTTAGGGATAAAGATAGACACATGACTACCAATAATCATAAGATGAGCCACACTAGGTTTATTTTAAGTTCAAATTTATAAATGGGTATAAATATGTAAGGAATTATTAGGGACTCTATTTATAATATGCATAGTAATACTCATGTCTTTAACCCATAAAACTTTGGGAACATTTGTAGATTATAACATTATTCTATCCATTTCTATGATGATGTAGTTTTTCCTTTAAACAATACAATTTTAATGATGGGTATAGGGAGTTGTTAGTTCCATTTGAATACCAAAACTAATGAAGAAATAATAAAACTCTCTACTAACATTTTCACGACCATTATCAATTCTTAATCGCTTAATATAAAAATCACGTGAATTTTAAACACTAGCTTTAAATTCCTTGAATTTAGAAAACACATCATATTTATTTTTAATGAAAAAATACTAGAACATTCTAGTGTAATCATAAATAAAAGTAATAGTATAAAAATAATCATTAATATATACAACTTCAAGATGTCTTAAAATATATCTGATTCAATTCTAAAGGATGTGAGAAATTCACATCATGATTCTTGCGAAAGGGGCTAGTATGTTGCTTACCACATAAACAACCCTCACAAGTTTCATGATAAGAGGAGATATAAATAAGTTAACAATAATATTATTCATATAAATATCATTTAGACTTATAAAATTAAAATTCCCTAATCTTTCTAACCATAATTGAGATTAATTCTTACTATTCGGTGAAAGAAAACATTCAAGAGAAGTAGAAAATACATATAAATCATTATTTAAACATCTTCAAAAATCAATGGATTGGATTAAATATCTTTAATTAATTTTAAAATTAAATTATCATTTTTAAGTTGAGAACAACATAAAAAATTCTTTTTAAGATTAGGTACATAGAAAACATCATTTATAGTAACATTTGAAAACATTACTTTTCCCTATTTAATTACTTTAAAAAAAATTACCTCTTAGGTAAATTCATTTAGATATATCTCTAGAATCACATATAATATTATATAATCATGTCATATAGTGTGATGCACCACTATATAAAATCCACTCATTTTCATTTGAAGCAAATAAAGTAGCATACAAAGCAATAACATTTGAATACTGATTATTATTCATATTAAGGTTTTGATTCTTCTACTTATTTTGATTATATTTATTCTCTTTGTTATTTTTAGAATATTAATTTTTAATTCTATGCTTGTTTTTATAACATGTTTCCATTTTATGAAAAAATTTACCACACAAATTACAATTTCCATTAAACTCAGGTGTATGATTCTTATTACTAGATTTCATGTTCCCATATTTTCCTTTAGTAGGATTAGAGTGAGATTTTTGATTTTTAGTGTTATTAGAAACATTATTTAAAGTGAGAAGTTTTTGATTGGCATTCTCTTTAGAATCAAAATTGGTCAGAACTTTCTCTTTTTAAATTAAGAGAGAGGACAAAGTGGTAATATCAAGGATATCTTACTGAGTCTGATACATAGAATTCCAATTTGAAATAAAATTTTGAAACTTTTTACGAGTATTTAACTGAATAATAAAATAAATTATTCGATCTTGAATCAAATTACAATTACATCCATATAATTGATCTTTAATGTTTTTAATTTTATCAAGAAAATTCACAACTTACTCATCAACTTTCATAGGTGTAGTTAGCAATTCAAGAATTAACTTAACAATCTTCAAGAGATGAGTGCCCTCATGCATGGATTCAAGGAGTTTACAATAATTGATATGAGACTTATTATTAACAATGTGGATAATGAATTCATACTTAACATCCCTCAAAATAATGGACATAGCTTTCTATGATTTTTGTTGAAATGCATTGGTAAGCTCAAGGGTCCCATGTCATCTAGAAGGGTCTTTTCAATCCCAATGACAATATTCCACAACTTTTAGGCCATAAATTTGGATTTAACATGAATTTTCATATATCATAATTATTTCTGTTAAGCATTTGAGATTTATCTAATGAAAAATGAGGTGAAACCATAGCTTCTTTTTAAATAAGACAATAAATAAATGCTTAAAAATAAACTATTTTACATGATTTTTTAGAACTATTCTCAAAATAAAGTGAATCTCACATGCAACTATACTTAATTACATAATTTAGATGCCAAATAATGTAAAAAAGTAATTTATAATTGCACAAAACTAGGTGTTAAAAGAGTCACACTTAGAATGACCACCTAAACACTATTATTAAAAAAAATTTATAACATTAATAGTATAAAGTTTTAAATAATAAAATGGTCCACACAAATGTGTTTGGAAGGTGCCAAAACCAATAGATTGACTAGTTACTAGACTATGTTTGTCAAAATATTCAATGGATTGAAAGTTGAAACAAGTTTGATAGGTTAACTACAGTTTCAGACACGTGAAATTTTGACACACAAACCAAATAATGGAATTCAATTTAACTTAAATTGTAATTAATTTTACCAAGACAACTAAGAAGATCAAAAAAGAAAGTTTTTAAGGGATTTTGAATTTGAGATCTTTTGAATTGTAAGTTCTGGTAAAATTAGGATCACTGACTCATCTATGAGTTTAATTAAATATTTATATACATTAATTGACATTTATTTATTTATATTTTACTTATAATAATAAATAAATAAATATTTATTGTGCATGTAAAATTACTAGTGAATAATAATTAATTTTTTTAACTTTTATATCAAAAGACAAAGAAAGTAGGGGCCACAAGTCCACATAGATAATTTGATGTTCAAATATAAAAATTATTTAAAAAGTAATTCTAAAACTATATAGCATAAGCTACATACTTTTAGATTCATAATGACTCCCCTGTAGAATTTTAAGAGCTCATATCTCCTTGTAATAGTCTCAAATTTGCTTGAAAATTTAGCAACCCTCTTACTTTTATTTGATAAACACAATTGGACCCTCAAAATAGATTTTTTGATGTAAAATTCAATATTTTAAATTACTTAGGCTGAAGTATGATTCCCCTTTAAATGCTTATGAGAGCTCATAAACATGTACTGACACCCAAACAACTTAAAATGTGTTCCAATCTTCCATATATTTTTTAAAAAACAAAGGAAATTAGAAAATTGAGTTTTGAATAAAAAAACATTTTTTGGAGTTTTACAGGCTAGTTATGGAACCTCAGGCTCACATAAATAAAAAATTTGTTTGAAAAAGCTTTGAATCTTCCAACATAAAACTCTTAACAATCACCCAATCATCTCATGGCTCTGATTACATAATAAAATCAATAGAATATAACATATATATGTAATAAAGATTAGATCTAAATGAATAAATGATGCCAAAGATCACACAAAATTGACATAGTACATAAGAATTTAAAGTGGGAAAACCTCAAAGAGGTAAAATAACCCATGAAGATGATATTTCTTAATAAAAAAACTCTGCAACCCAATACAAAGCCTTCCCTTCTGACTTATTCACATAAGACTTTACAAAACCTTTGTAAATATTTACCACACAAATATTAAATTCATTGAGTGTCTTTTTTATGATTAATACAATAGGGTTAATACCCTGTTTATAATAAATTTGAGGGGAGGTAATAATTGTAACCGATCGGTCCATCCTTCTAGAGAATCATTTAAATTAATTACTTAAAAATAAATCATTACATTTATTGTATTATTTATTTACATGAGGTTTTAACCTCATGTTTAATAAAAAATAAATTATTATTATTTAATAATAATCCAAAGTATGATAATGGTCTAAACTATCCCACTTAGATATTAAATGTTATAATAGTAGGGAGGTCTTTCAACTAAGTCATTACTTTTATGCAAGAAATCTTAGGTCATTTTGACCAACAAGTAGGTTAACCCTTTATAATCCCTAGTGATGTTGAATTATTTCTACCCTTGGGATTAGAAAGGGTCAACCTCTTCCCATAATCACCTAAGTTCAGCCTTTGTAACTTTCTTGTGTATTTTGAAGTGTTTGGGCAATTTAAAGAGGGGTCACTTATCATTAAGTTAGAGGTAGCATGTTCAAGTGGTATACCTATGTCAAGAAGTGTCATGATAGTCATCTTATCTTCCTTTTTGAGCTTGTATCAAGTGTTATTTTTGTTCTAGATATGTATAAGAGTCCATAACAAGTCTTTAGATGGTCTTAATGATATAAAATCACTCATATTGAAGATGACTCAAATATTGTAACTCATGGCCTATTGTGAATTAATCTAAGCATGTTGAAACCATATAAGATATATCAAAATGAAAGGATTAGATCTGGTATAAATAGAATGTGATGAACTTACATAAAGCATTATCATGTTTTAAAGTCTTTTAATAAATATTAAGGTAACTTGTAATTGATATTTCACTTGAGATCATCGATAATTAACTTTAAAGGGTGTTCACCCCATGGAAATATAATTATTGCGACCCTTTTGACACTACTAAATCATTATAAAATGTATAATGCATTCATATGGGTCTCATTATCACCATATTTTCATTATAGAGTGGTTTTATATGCAAAATGGTCATCTTTTAGAGGTTAAATGCTTTTATTCACCTTTAAGGGGGCCCACACGTGTGAAAGAATGACTTTTTAACTTCCTTCCACCTATAATTATTGTTTTGGACACATTTTTTACTCCTCATTTACCTCCACCTATCCACCAATAGCATTTTAATCTGTTAAACCTAAGAAAATGTAGGAAAGCGATGTTTTGTAGGTGTTTTCAAGCTTATACAGACTTCTATAGTATGATCATGGTTAAAAGAGGTTAATAATATTAAAATTGAACACATTTCAAGCATTAAATAATAGAATACATGTGTTTTAGATTCAAAAAAGGTCAAAAATTTACCCCTTCCCTCAATCACTCTTCTTGGCATCCTTGGATAGCCATTTAGGTTTCTATTTGGTACGAACAGAGGAGAGAGAATGAGGACCTAAGATTTTAAGAATAGGAAAAGGCCTTGGTTTTATTTCATTTTATGGATTTATTTCTAAATTTGGTTTCCCATTATTTATGAACAATAACTCAAAATTTAAAGGATTCATTATGTTTTCTCCATTCAGGCAGTGTTTAGGTTTGCTTTGGTTTTTCCATTTTTGAGCACGATGAAAGAAGAATGTAAATTTGGGTAACTTATCAAGGGTATGTAAAACTCTCCTAAAACATCCTTAGACATCACTTGGAATTTATGAGCTCATGGAAGCAATAAACCTTCATGTTTTCATAAGTTGCAAGTTATAGGTAGTGATTTTTTGATGTTTCAGAGCCTTTAATGCATAAATTTGGAAGTGAATAGTGGTTTGATGAGATTATGGGTTTATTGGAAAAATTAAGGTCTTATTTGCCTTACTATAATAATGTAGTCATCAATGAACCTTTCACTCTTTCAATATCATGTCTTGAAGTGGGACTAGTTGTGTAGTTTGACCACCATTATGAGTGTGGGAAAAATGTTTCATGGTTCATGGTTGTTGATATTAATTAAAACATTATAGAACATATATAGGTATTGTACACATGTGGAGGATCCACTTTTTCATATGTAAAAAACCTCATTATGGATCCCAAAACTAATAAATCATGAACTAGGTCCCAATATTTTCATAGACATTTTTAACATTTAAGGTTTATTAACAATGTTTAAGGTTTTTATGAAAACTTAGGTTTCAATTTCTTCCTCAATATGAATGATTAACTAGCTCCAAGTGATTTAATTTATTGATTAAATGGATATGGGTATCTAGGGTTATAATATATGGTCTTAAATAAAGAGTAAGAGTGCATATGATATCCCTTAAAATCATATTCTATGTAATGATCTTATCAAGTTATTTCCACCCCATAATAGGCTTTGATTTCTAAACTTAGAACTTCATAGGACTGTATAACCACCATATAAAGTATTAAGACCTTATTCCAAAGATTAAGGAATATTAATAAGGTAAAATATTACAAAATTCCATGAAAGTGTAATGAGGCTATGAAAATAAGAAAACTTAGGAAAGTATAGGCACATGGTTGAATCTCAATGACAGAGTCTAAGAAGTCAAGTTCAAGCTCAGCCTTCAAGGATTTTCCCAAGACCATCACATATAGATGAAATTAAAGATACAAGAAAGATTCATATGTTTACAAATATGAATACTTTAGGTAGGTGATTGAGATTTAATATAGGTCAAATGGGTTCCCAACATGGTGTAGAAACCCTCCTCTTTCTCATAGACATGTGGAATGACTCCATTGGAAGTCAAACACCCAAACCAACACCCATAAGACTATAATAAGTTTACCTCCATCCTTTAGAGTGAAGTTACATATACATGGAGGATATAACTAAATTAAATGGTTAGAACACTAAGGTCATGTTGTTGAAAGGCAAAGGAAACTTCAAAGGATAACTAAACAAGCTGACTTAGGCATATACATTGAGCTAAGTGCATATAATTTTTCCTAGAAAATTGGGGTGTCTATCTAATTTAAATGATATTAGAAAGAAAATATGTAAGGTTGACCCCATGGTTATGTATATCATCCATCTTCCTCTACATATATAATGGTAGAATCAAATTTGAGAGAGTTTCCTAGACTTGATTGAACATCTATAACATACAAGCCTATGTGTATGACTGTAGATTTGAGTTTTGAGAATAGAGTTAAGGGAGACCTATTTCAATAGGTGTTGTCACATTATGAGATCATACTACATGAGGTCCCAAACTCTACCAATATTGTTAAAACTATAGACACAAACCACTTAGGTATTTAACACCAACTGATTCAAACACTCATACTTGGCTAAAGGAGGTCATGGGAGACCTAAAAGAGAGAAAGACAAATATGGGACTCTTAGAAATTGAGGATAAATTCAAAAGGTTTAAATTATATGTAAAATTTTACTAATATAACCTCAAAGTCATCAATGCATTTATAGTTGGTTTAAAGTCTTAAGGCTTAGTTTAAGCCTATAAGGCCTAAAACTCTTCTTAAGCCTCAAAACCTCAACTTCCTCCTTGTGACATTCTAAAACTTCACATAGAATACTTGAGGTCATGAATAGGTGTATGATTATGATATAGGTCATAAATAAGGTGTTTTAGATATAGGAAGGTAGATGAATGGTCAATTTAACCTAACTACCCCTCTTGAGCTCTATCACCCCAATCTACCATTTTCGAGTTGCTAGTTCAAATAGTCATATCTTACATGGAAAGATAAATGGGGAATAATGCACTTAGGGGAAGTTAAGGACCCATATGAAATTACTATATAGTTTAGAGAGTTAAATTTAGGAGCTCAACTCTATAAATTATCTTTAACATTCTGAGCACACCTAGAATGCTTAATAAACACTCAAAGGCTACCAAATTTCATTCATATCTCAATGTACAAGGTGCATGGGAGTAGTAGGTATTAGGGATTATTAAGGGGCCATATTATCTCAACATCCATGTAACTAATTTTCAATCTAAGGCATGTAGTCTATGAACCATCATTAATAGGGTAGGCCATTAAAACCCTTCATAAACCCTAATAAGGACACAATGAAATAATTTTACCTTCAAATGATTTCAAATGAGGCAGTTAAGACTTGAAATGGTTTTGATGGCCTTATTATGTCTCATGTACACCTATGTGAGCCATTTGTTGGCATGCTTATATGTATGGTGTATATATCAGGCCTAAAGAGGACTTTTATAGGCTTAATCATAATAAATTGAATAAAGTCTGCATGTTTTTCATAATTATGAATAGTTAAAGATATAAATAGGTTAATAATACTATATAATGGCCAACTACAATGTTATACACATATGATGATAAAACAAAAAAATGCCTAAATGCTTGGTAGGTAACTATTTATGTATGAAGATGAAACAAGTGACTTAACCAATCTAGTACAAGTGACTAAAGGGATCTGAGGGGTAAGTCCCATAGTCTTAAAAGTGGCCAAATGCTTAGATGACTCCCTTTGAAGGAAAAACACCAAATAGTTTCATTAGGTCTATTGGCCTAATAACCTTTTCAAAGCATTAATACTTGGAGACTAAAGTCTAAAGATAAGAAAGAGGTGAATGGGACTTATAACTAACATATAAGTGTTTCTTGATGATTTTTAGATGCGTAAGCATCATTTTTTGTATAAGAGATCTTAACATTGGCCATTTTTGGCCTAAAATTTATAAAAGGGTGCATAAAATGCAAAACAATCAACTAAGGATCACCTTTTGGTGTTCATAATTATATGGAGGATCTGCATGGATTCTTGAGTACATGGGGAAGGTTGAGGGGAATTATCTACTATAAGTTAGTGGTATTAGTATATATTTTGAAGGCCTACCCTTTATGAACTATTTTTAATATTCTAAACCTTGTTAAAACCCTAATTTAAGCTTGATGGGAAATACATTGATAAATTTGAACTCAAATGCATTTAATTATGTTGAGAAACACCTAGAACACATTTTTTGACTCTGAGAAATCCCTACTCATGTCATTGGTTTGTATGAACAACTATACATAAGTACTAAAACCATGTTTCTTACAAGATTTAGTGATAAATCCAAATTATAAAACTAGATGAATAGTTTTATATCATTTAATAATATGTTATGAAGTGTATTATAGCCTGTCAAATCATAAAATACTCTTAGTTCCTCTTTAAAATGCTACTATATGCCTAAATGAAAGAGGTAGTCTAGAAGAGCTTGTGCAAGGTGACCTAGTCACCTAAATGAGAAAGAGTTGTAGGATTACACTATTTTAAGGGCATATGTCATAGTGTGATATTATTTATTATACCTAAAACATACCCATCTATTATTAATTTTCTATGCCAGTCTCATGGCCATCCAAGAAGCTAGCACATAGTGACAAGGCCTAATTGCCTAGTAGGCCTATTTGGTCAATTAAGGGAGATGTCTATTGGCATGAAGGGATAATAAGAGAGTAAATGTAGGTTTATAAACATATTTATAAATAATTAATGGAGGTGATAAGGCACATTTCATATCCATTATGGAGGATAGTGTAGTCTTCAATCCTTATTGACATGCAAGAGAGAGGTAGGCTACTTAATGATTCATAGAGGACAAGATGTAAAATATTTATACCTTTGTAAATATAAAAAGGAGAGTTAGTTGACTATGTTGGTGTTCTCACACTTTGAATGGGGTTAACCAAAACTGAAGGAGCCTCTACTAGATCATTTCCTATGCCATACTCTCAATGACAGCCATTACGAAGTCAAGACAACACATATGGGGAATCATGGAGCTATTCATAGTCCTTGATCATGGTTATAACTGATTTTTGAGTAAATTAGGATCATTAAATCCTCTTATCTACACTTACAAACCATATTATTCCTCCCTTTCCCTCTATTGCTCTATAAATTGAGGCTAAAATGACATTGTATGCATCCCTTTGTTGGGTATGAAGAAACTCTACACAAATTGTACCTTGTAAACCTTTGAATCAATATAAAGACTAGTTAAGATTATATGTGTTATCTGAGTGTGTTTCATACATATTTATTTGCATAAGTATTGATTTTTATCTTCCTTTGGAAGTCCTTGTTCTCACTTAGTTTCTAGGAGATTACTCTAAATAGGTCATATTATGTGTGAGAGTGTTAGTGATTAGGCTTGAAGTTTAATATAATCGGTAGTGTATTTAAGAAGACACTTCATTAATCATCCTCAAGTTTCATCCACTTAACATAACCTCCATGTAAAATATTGATACTTAAGAAGCTCTAAGAGAGAGTAATCTCATCACTAATCCTTGTCTAATTTGTAAGTGTTGTTTAAGGGTCATTTAGAGTAAACAAAACATTAGTGGTGCATAACCTCCTTTAGCTTAGGTTTTTTTTCATGCATCCCTTTATCCATTTTCATTATAAAGTTAGTAATTTTTAGGAATATATCCATAGATGATGCATTAGGGGAGCTTACCCCTATACTAGAGGTGATCCCATTATATCAACTAGATGAGGCAAGTTTGATACACCTCTACCTCAAGTGTGAAATTGAGACCGATAATAGGACTATTTATAATACCTAGTGGGAGGAAATGGGAAACAATGTGGAAAACATGTTAAACACAAAATCTAGGGCTAAACCAAGTAGAGATCTTATGGAGGGAAGAAATTTTACCTATCTTATTATCCTATATCACTATGAAAATGATAAAATGAATAACATATTCCCATCTATATTACATAATTTGAGGATAATTTCAATGAATTATCCTAAAAAATTCTTGTTTGAGTTTATGGTATTATGTTGAACCTATGACTACAAAACTTATAATCAAAAGCTGAAATCATTCCTTCAACACTCAAGGATTCAACCATGAGGTGGATTATCAATTGAAAACTAGACTTCATTCATATATGTGATGTAATTTAAAATGAATTTATGGAGAAATATAAATATTAATGTAGGGTATGAGATATAAAGGAGGAATTATTTTGTATAAAACAAAAAGAAGATGAAAACATGGAAGACTACCTTGATTATTTCCTCTTTGCCCATATAAGGTGTGGATATGATTTGGATGATTAAATAAGAAAAATAAGAATTTTAAACAGAATAGATGATTATTATCAATAATCCTAAAACCTAATGTGGAATGCATATGTAAATAAACTTGGTCTCAATGATATTTTTGAACTATGTAGGAACCACTAAAGAATAAGAGCTAGTATTAGGAAACTAAAAATACGGCCAAGGAGTAGTGGGGTAAGTTAAAGACAAGCCATATTTAAAATTTAAATTAAATTCTATTTCATTATTGAATTGAAATGAGGAGAAAAATTACATTATAAATATAATATGGTCGTTAAATTCACATTCACAAGAATATCTTTCATATTCCTATGGGAATAGACAAACAAATTATTGAACAAGACAAAAACTATCTAAAGATATAACAGATAGCTAGGAATAAATAATAATTATGTATAATATTGTTACATCCCCCATTAATCTACAAGGGTATTTTTTAAACTAATGATTCCTCTAAACTTTTCAAACTTTTCTTGTCCAAGTACTTTTGTCAGGAGGTATGTTGGTTGCTATGTTCTAGGGCAATGTTTCAACTTGACACTTTGATATTTCACATTATGCCACATTAGATGAAATTTGGTATTGATATGATTGGTTTAGTCATGAAATATTGGATTATTTTCCATGTATATTATATAAGTGCTATAGACCATGAGATATGTTAATGAAACTTGATACTCCTACAAATATGAAAGAACCCTTTTGATCCACAAGATCTCTCTAGTTTCTTCTGAAGTGACCATATATTCTACTTCTACTAGATAAATTTACATCATTGGTCACTTCTTGAATTTACAACTAATAGTTACTATTCCAAAATTCATCACACAACCCTACGTGGACTTTTAATCTTCATGATTACCAACATAGTTAGAATATAAATACCCAACCAATTTAAAGTCTACTAATTTGGAGTATATGAGCCTAGAATTATGTGTTCCTTTGAGAAATTTGAAGACCCTTTTTGTTGCTACCCAATGACTATCTATAGGTTTTTTAATGAGTCTTGAGAGGATAAAAACTATAAATGATATATCTAGTTGAGTTATGGTCACATAAATCAGACTTCTAATGATTCAACTTTATCTAGTGACAAAAAAATGTGTTGAATCTTCAAATGTCAATTTAATATTATGCTCCATGGGTGTCCTGAAAGGCTTAAAATATTCCATTTTATACTTTCTTAGAATGACACTAATTACTTTTATTTAATTATGAATAAATACTTTAGTTTTTTAATTACTTAAATACCTAAGTAATAATAAAGGTAACCCAAATCAGTCATTTCAAAACATTTTATCAACTATGATTTAAACTTTGTAGTGTATTGCTCATTATTCCCTATGATGAGTAGACCATCAACACACACCACCACAAATACAATTTCTTTGTCCACTATTTTGATGAAAAGAGTTACATATTTAAACTCAAAACATTTGAATGTCATGCTCATGAGTTTCTCAGCTAGTTTGTCATACCATGGTTAAGGGGATTGCTTCAAACCATACAATGATTTTTCTAGTTTAAACACCTTGTGATCTTGTTTATTTTGTTGCAAAAATTTTATGTTTTGTCATGTACATAGTGTCCTTGAGGTCCCCATTCATAAATGTAGTTTTGACATCCATTTGATAAATGTTCCATCTAATATGAGTTGTCAAAGCTAACATTGTTCAAATGGTAGTACAATTTACTATAGGTTCAAAGGTTTCATTATAGTCAATTCCTATTTTTTGATCATATCTCTTTATGACAAGCCATGTTTTATGATTATAAAGTGAGCCATCAACCTTTCATTTTTTTAGTATACCCACTCACAACCAATAGTTTTATAGCCATATGGAAGATCGAACAATTTCCTAGTCATATTTTTTACCAATGTTATTCATCTTTCATTTACTTTTTCCAAAATACAAGATTCTAAGCCTATTTGAAATATGTTGTTTCCAAATCAAATTCAACATTAAGTTTTTTTAGAGAATAATTTAAGATTATCTTTTCAATTTTATTTTGAATTTCTTCAAGAGATTATTTTATTGTGACGTGATTCCATGTGCACTTGTAGTTCCTATTTTTCCAACTTCATTAGTTTTCACATCGTTTAATCTTTGAGTGGCCCACTTAGGAATATATTTATGTGTTTTAGTTTCTTCAAGTTCATCCTATGAATTTACATCAATTTTTACCCTCTGTTCTAGTGTCCCCTATTCATTATCTAATGAAATTTCACTATCTCATTTAGGAGGAGTTTTAGTTTCATGTATAGGAGATAATAAAAATTTAATAGATTCCTAACTATGTATCCCCCACTCATTATTTGGAGCATCCAAATCACTCTGTATAAAAATAAAATTTCTCATACTTGTCAACCCATCTCAGCTTCTGATTAATCTGATATTTTTCCTTTATATTCTCATAAAAGAGAACTTCTCTTATGACAATAAACTTCTTTTCTTTCTCATCATATAAGATGTATGCCTTGGAAGATTAGAAATATCCCAAGTGGATGCATTTTTTACTATTGTAATCTAACTTATTTATTTTATTATTTGGAATCAATGCATAACAAGTGGATCCAAAAATCTGAAGATATCACATTGAATGGAGATTACCACACCACATCTCATATGGAGTGTTGAATTCAATAGTTATTTATGGTGATCTACTACAAACGTATATTATTGTTTTAGCTAATTCAAACCAAAAGTGTATAGTTACCCCCTTTGTAATACAACATATCAAGAACCATATTCATCATAGTTATGTTTACTATTTCTACAACTCCATTTTATTGTGGAGTGTAAAGAATTATGAGATGGTGTTTGATTACATTTTTCTCAAGATAAGATTCAAAATTATTTGAAGTGTATTCACCAGCATTTTTATCTTGAGTGTCTTGATGCAGGTTTGAGATTCATTTTCAATCATGGTTTGAAATTTTTAAAAGGTATCAAAGGCTTCTAATTTTTTAGAATGTATATCCAATTCATCCTGATATAATGAGCAATAAATAATAATAAGTAATAATGACCACCAAAATGGAGTATTATAAGATAACACAAGTATAAGTGAACTAGTTATAATTTTTTTTATCATCTTTCTATAGTGGCTTCATAAATGGTTCTCTTTCATGTTTAGCCAATATGTAGTCTTCACACTTTTCACCTAACATTTTATGAATTGTAGGCATGCAAAAAACACCATTATTTTGAAATACAATATTTTTGTTATAGTGAGTGTGCCAAACTATTCAATGCCACAACATGTTTAGAGACATTTTGTCTCCCATGAGATGAGCATAATTTCTTGAATTTGATGGCTCACCCATGATTTTGAGTAGTTTTGCCACCTTGTATCCAGTCAATATGACTACATTGTCAATTTTTTTCCTAATAGTGACATTACTATTATACAAAAGAATGGAATGGCCTTATTTTCTTATGATTACTAGGGAAAAACATTTTAATTTCAATTGAGGAAGGTAGATAACATTTTGAAGTTTGAAATATAGAAGCCCTAAACACTTGAGTCTTATTGTACCTCTTATTTATATTTTAATACTCGATCTATCTGTGAGATATAACCACATCTTTCTTCATTGAACTCCTCAATGAGTCTTTTCATAAATTCATATGTAGAGTGGGACCAATATCAAGAACCCAAGCATCAAACCATGAAAAACTAAGACACTATTTTCTTCATCATATGTACTAGAAAACATACATTCATTGGAGAATTAAGTAGAGTTTGACTCAATTTTTCTTTGATTTTTGGTCTTTCTTCCTATGGTATGCTTAAATTTTCTCCCATAGAGTTATACATTCATGAGCCTCATGAATTTTTTTCTGCAATAGTGTTCAAGGCAGAGGATTTATTTATCATTTTGTTTTTTACCACCTTGATTTTCCTTTTTGACACTTTTTCCCATGTACTTATTCTTTCCTTCATTTATGGAAGAGGTGGCCTTCTTAAATGTTTTTGAATAATTTTATTTGACATAGTACACACTTTATCTTATTCGACTGAATTTTTCTTCAAAGCCTTTTTTATTTTTACCATCGTTTCAAATATATGATAAACTATGAGAGTCTTGAAAAAAAAAATTAAGAGACTCCAAGTAGTTTGAATAGTTAGGAAGAAGTTATTTTATGAATTTGGTCATATATATTTAATTTTTACAGATATTATTTCTACATCATGCTTGGTGGCACATATATCTAAAGATAATCTCATCACATTGCCATCTTTCAACTCAAGGGTAAACAACTTCAACTATAACTAAATTAATTCAAAATTTGAGTTGGAATTACATAACTTATTAAATTTTTGAAATGTTTCCAATGGAATATTACACTCTTAAATATGATGAAAATCATATCCATTAACTAAATCCCTCATCAAGACCAATGCTTTTTGGTTTTTCTACTTCCATACCTGATTATCTTCTACATTCCATGTTAGCTCAATTGGTTGTTTCTCCCCATTGAAAATATTAAATCATAGATCATTGAATATGAGTGCATTCTCCACTTGTAGATATCATTTTATCCTGATGTCTTTTTTGGTCAATATTATGCCAATGATAGATTTGATTAAATTCATGGTTTTAAGTTTCTCAATTTTGAGATTGGAGTTTTGAGCTTTTGTTAACCCCAATTATTCCCTTATCACTCCAAAATGATCCCTTTTATATATACCACTATATAATTTTACAAAACCTCTTGATATACCCACCCTTCCTATATACCCATTGATACATGAAAGAATCTATCCCTTTCTATATACTTGAAAGTACATAAAAGAGGTGACAATATACATAAGAGAAAAGTGGAACATATTACCTAGGTATCACATGAAAATTATTTAACATATCATTGACATCGACTTAACAATAAAACCTCATTTCATAAATATAATCATTTTTCTTGATTTTTAGATCTAAATTTTTTGACAATGATAAATAGGTAAAAGAGTAGATCTTCTTATTTCTCCTCAAATTTTCAAAATTTGATAATTTTTTTCCAAATTTCTTAAAGTAACATGCTCAAATGTAGATTAAATACAAAAATTATTCAAATGATTTCATATTCAAATACTTTCAAAATTTTAAAATAACATTTAAAAGACAAATTGAAATTCTTCCTTCTAATTAAAAAACTTAAGAATTAAAATACCTCTCTCCATATTTTGACTTATATGAAATATTTTATAATATAAATAAAAAAAATGCATCCTTTTTATTTGTTAAAACACCAAGTGTAGTAAAATGAACTTTGAATAATTCAATAATCATCCAATGTTATCTTCATGACCAACATGCCTCTTTAGAAATTTTGTCATCAAATCAAAAAAAATTAATATAAATCCACATCACATTAAGTAAACACTACCCACGGTTATAAACATATTCTAATTTAAAATCTAATGAAACAAAACACAACCCAATGACATATAAAAATTCTCTATATTATCAAAAAACTAAATTGTAACAAGAATAACTCCACAACTTAAATGAATTAATATGCTTAGTAGATATTTGTAAATTTTTAAGTTATAAAACCATAATATAATGTCAAATAAGATTAAAAAGAGACACAATATGGTTAATAAATTCACTAAAATATGTAAATAATCCTCAAAACCTATACTAAAAATCAAAATTCATCATCTTCAATTGGTATAGCTTAACAAAATGCCTTATATCAATGCATAATTCCTAAAACAAGTTAGAACACCAAATTTATAGTTTTAATGCCATTATAAAAAACTAAAAATAACCAAACTAATTTTAATAAGCATAGGACATACAAATTGAATAAAAGAGAGGAGAATGAAAAAGAGGATTAAATTCTAGGCTTTGATACCAATGATATGATAGATTTCATATAGAATGTAAATGCTATTTCATTTCATGAATAAATTGAAAATAAGATAAAAAAATTACATTATAAATCCAAAATGGCTATTCAATTCACATTCATAAGAAGACGTTTCTCATTCCTATGGGAATGCACAAACAACTTATTAAATAAGACAAAAGCTATCTAAAGATACAAAAGATACCTAAGAATATATAGCAATTATATAAAATATTTTTTTAGTAAAATCATGGAGTTTGAAAATCTTAAAATAGATATCTTACACCTAAATACCACATTAGATGGAATACAAGTAATGTCTAATATCAACACTAAGACTTTAGCTATATACTTCCCATGATCTAGGTTAAAAAATGCCCTCCAAGACTGTCTTATTGATAAAATAAATATGTGGACTTTTTGACACAAACGATCATGATACAATAAATTATAATCTCCTTCATATTATCAATATTCAACTAAAAAGAATTACTCAACTTGGGTAATATTTGAATTATATCTCACAAATAAAAGGGAATACTTTATCTTACCATCATAACCCAAATTATTTTTTCCCATAGATCCTTCCAATCCATGGGTGATTCTATGGGTTGGTGAAATACTTCCATAATAGTGGGGAGAAATAGTTTGGTTTATGAAATAATACATAATTTAATAACCCTATGTGTCATAATAAAATAAAAAACTATGAATCCTCAATAAAATTAGCCATGGGTGCCTCAAGATTGATTTAATTAAAATAGAGATTCCCACATCAGCATGCCTTTTTCCTACTACTATCAACCAACCCCAATATATTAAATAGGTAAACCAAGCACATTTACCTATCCAACATGTGTAAAAACCTAATAAGAGGCATGTAACCCCTATTTATGGTACATAAAAATTGGGAACCATAGGGTTAAATGCAATAAACTTTGATAATGTTCAATTGTGTTTAGGTTAAAATTTGACCTATATTTATCCACAAAATATCATAGAGATCTGAAATGAAAACTAGAAAAATTAACTTCCCAATGAGAAAATCAAGGAGAAAGAGAATACATGAGAAAATGAAAAAATATAAGAAACCACGTACTTTAATTCCATAACTAATACCATTTATTAAGAGACTGAAGGAAGCAACATACAAAATAGAATCTAACTTATTTCAAGAACTAAAAATATTAAGCATTGAGATAACACTTATATAATTTATAGATACATCTATGAACTTAATAAAATCATCAAGGTTCTATGTATAAAATATCTAGGAATAATAAGATCATATCCCAATGATATACAAGAAGATGGCAAGCTCATTGACCTTCTAGTAGAAAAAATTCTCTCACAAAAATACAAATACCTTGAGAGTCTACTCATTGTGAAAAGAATTGGGAATAAAAAATACCTAATGTGATAAAAATATTTAGGTGATGCTTTTAATTTAACTAATTTAGATAAATTAAAGGAACTATCCCTAACCTAGGTACAACTAACTTCCATAATTCTAAAAATGGCAAACCAATCAATTACCAAATTAGAATGGGTTATAGAGGACATCATAGTTATCATGGAATCCTATTAATATCATGTATATTTCATGATAATTAAAAATAATAATAATAAATTGGGTTATCCACTAATCTTGGGAAGGCCATGCACATCCATAGGAGTAACTCTTATAGATGATAGCTCAAAAGATATGGCAATCTTAAATGCAATAAAAATAATGAATATTTATTTTCATCCACGTAAATAACCATCAAACATTATATAGAACACTTATGGGTAGATCAACCATATATAAAAGTCAATATTCTCTCTTCTTTAGAAATGGTAGTAGACAAAAATAATGTAAATGAGATAGAATGATAATTAACAAGCTATAGTGAGGTAAATAATATAGCCTTTTATAGTAAAAAATATGGCTCCAAAACTCACTAGTCTAGTGTAAGAAACAACCTTGGAGGGTTTTCAATATAATTATGAGGATATTCATGGTATAATTTATAATCACATATTTTCCAAACAAAGTTGTGTCATATAGGCATAAAATATCCAAGGATCATTACTTAGATGTTTTTGATTCCCATTGGGATGAGTAAATTTATAAAGAGAGTCCATATTCAAATAATTAACCACCTTCCATATGTTTTAGCCTCATCTTTCCACTTAAATTTAATAATGAGTGAATTTAAGCAAGTAAATTCAATCTATCTAGCCCAAAAATGACTGTAACATAACTAGGCAATATGTTGAACATAAACAATTGGTTGACTAATGAATTGGAAACTAGGGTATTTGACATAGTTAAAAATCACAAAATATTTTTCTTGGTAATATAGTGATATTAGTGGCATCCATATAATTTTATCCACCCACCACATCTATATTGAAAACATAAAACTAGTTAGACAAACCCAAAGGAGGACAAATTATGTGTTGAGGGACATGGTAAAAACTATGATTGAAAAACTATTATAAATAGGATTCATATATCTAATCTTAGATAGTCAATGGATTTAAATTCTAGTGATAGTACCCAAAAAACACGTAAAATTGAGTATTTGTGTAAATTACTAGGAGATTATTAAATCGTTAAGGAAACATCATTTCTCACTATTCTTCATTGACCAAGTCTTAGACACTATACCAAGGAAGAATTGAATTTCATAGAATGGATTTAATGGGTATCAAAAAATAGATTAGCTCATCAATATCTAGACAAAATCACATTAACATGTCCTTTGGGATATTTACATACAAATTTTTACCCTTTGGGCTATGTAATACACCGACCATTTTTTAGAGAGTAGTACTTTCATCTTTCTTGACCTCGTTAATGAGTGTGTTGATGTATAAATGGATTATTGCATAGTTCATGTTAATTCCTTTGATTAATCCTTCAAAAAAATAGATAATATATTAAATAGGTATGAATAATATCAGTTATCCTTAAGTCAATAGAAATTTCTAATGATGATATATCAAGGTATTGTACTATACCATTATATCTTAGATAAAACGATACAAGTTGATCTTAAGAAGATTGAAGTCATATCACAATTGCCTTCACCTAAAACTAAAGTCATATCAATATATTTATAGGGCATGTAATATATTGTAGGCATTTCATTGAATATTTTAGCAAGATTTCAACACTTGTGTTTTCCTTGCTCACCAAAGATAGTAAATTTGTGTGTTCTCAAAAATTCTAAAAATATTTTGAATAAATAAATGATAAGTTAATTTATGCACCATTATTGAGAGAACCCAATTGGGAGTAACATTGTTTTGTAAATAATTATGTGTATAATAATAAAATAGGGTAAATACTTGGGTATAAGGATGAAGAAGGTAAGATGGATGTTATTTACTAAATCAGTAAAACTTTAATTCCTAATGAAATAAACTATATAACCATTGAAAGTGAATTTATTTTTTTCATTTATTCTTAGATTTTTTTTTCACTACATTAATAGATAGAAAATATTCATCTATAAATATAATTAAGCCATAAAATATATAATGAAACAATCTTTAATGGGGGGTATCATCATTAGATGGTTATTGTTATAGCTTAAAATTGCACCATAAAGAAGTTAATAAACCTTATCAATTTTAGGAAAAAATGGAACTATCTCCATTCATGGGTAAGCTACTTTAAGAGATAGATATATAGGTTTAAAAGGGGTAACTCCCTTGATTCATATTATAGGCTCACACTACACTAGACTAGTCACTATTGGGGGTGAAAAGGGAAGAAGGAGACATAAAAGGAACCTATGATAATGAGGTGATACACCAAGGTAACTCCACACAACAAACTTACATCTACAGTTAAGAAAGAAGACTACATAAAGTAACTTTAACTCTATTTCATCTAGAATAATTATTTCTCATGGAGGTAGATTTCTATTCCTATTTATACATGGGTTAAAATAAGGTTTGATACAATACACTAATAATCCCTCTCACACTTCAAGACATGCTTAAAAAATAGTAAACTTTAAGAAACATGTTATAAGATATATCACTCACACAAACATGCAAGGGCAAAAACGGAAGCAAGGAGAGAATGTTCATCACTTGTCAACCACACAAACCAATTAATAGACTTAATAAAGAGATTGTAGATAATGAATTAAACTTAAAAAATTTAATTCAAATGAAATGAGGTGTCAAAACTAGTAGGGATTCACCATACCAATTGTGTATCACCTATAAATCCGAAAAGGCTTGAATATATAGACGTAGGGGAAGAGATAAAATAATTAAAGATAAAAGGTAACAAGAACAAGTGTCAAACTATGATAATTAGTTATAATATAATGAAATGAAGTGAAAAATTAGTTAGGGAGATATCATGAATATGTGTCAATCTGAAATAGAGAACCTTCTTCAAGTTGGTGTAGAACTCTTCATTGTCTTGCTTTGAAACTAACTTCATGATGGTGAAGGGTTAACTTTATTATCTATATTTGCCATATGAATAATTCAAAAATATTATCTATCATTATAAGCTGATAATAAGTTTATTTTAAGTCATATACACTCCCTAACTGATGAGTTCATCCTTATCACTTGTCCTTCATTGCCTACAATAATTCATAATAAGTCTTCTAGGTTTGTCCCCATACTTGTCATCAAAGTGACTTGTAGTTTATGAAATAAATGAATTGAATAGGTGTTATGAAACTCAAATATATATATATATATATATATATATATATATATATATATATATATATATATATTTGCCTCTTCTCTATCAAAATATCCTAATGAAATTCATATAACACTTCTCACTTTTAATCCTTGACAATCATTTTGCCTTCTTAATGTCTATTTGGACTGCCTAAGATGAATGAGATTGCATAGGAATTTTCATGTTCAACCAATGTGATAAATAATTTTTAGAGGTTATAAAAATTATATAAGGACCTCCCACAATGGTTCACACTTTTCCATCCTCCTTTGTACTTATAAAACAAATCAAATCATGTAAGACACTTAGTGTTAGCCTTATCTGTATAACTAACAATAAGGAAAAAGTGGATGTCAAGGATCCTAAGGGAGTTATAGACATTTCAAAATAAACTTAATGGTAATTTGAACCCTCTTGGATGTCTCTCAATGTGTTTCTTCTCCATCAAGTCCAAGTAACAATTTTAGGAGGGCTTTTGGTCTCATAAACTACTAATGATTGTTCATAAGATCCTAACATCCAACCTTTAGAGAAATTCCATTGAGAAAAATTTAGAGACCCCATTCAACTATCCTAAACTCCTTAATTCCTCATTCATCTTGTTCATATAGGTGGATCAAATGAAATTGGCCTCTCAAGCTCTTATAATGCTTTCTAAGTAGGCATGGGAGGGAATTAGGCCAAATTAACCACTTGTGTGATTTTATTTTCTAACCAATGTTTCCAAATAGTCCTACACTCTCCCTTGAAGGTACTCATATGGTTTATAAGATTCATGTAGTCTTGTAAAACAAGTGAGGTTCAGGGCTTAGGCCTAGTTTTAGGCCTAATATGCCTATGTCATTTATTTATATAGTTACTTATGAAGGTTATAGTGACTATACGTACCTATTCACACTTTTTTAATTTTCAAAATAACTCTCATATTTCCATTATGCCATTAATTCTCTACCCTTCATCCATTCAACATTCCCATGCTAAGTCTACAAATTATACTGTTTGTGGAATGCCTTCTCTCTAAGACAAAATAGAGGGCATATACCCTATTAACCTAACCAAAGTGAGAATATGGAGGGTTAGTTTGATTCATTTTAATACTTTTCAAAAAATTTGAAAAATTGGTAATAACTATATAATCCTCCATCAACAAATTTCACAAGACTAACTCTCTAGGTTTATGATTGTAGATAGGGTTTTGGATAGTTTGTAGGTTAAGGTACAAAACCTACTCCTTGATCTATTTATCCTATCCCTAAGAGTTAAATGTAATGTGATATATCATAATGATTATGTTTTATCATATTTATTCAATATTACACCACTGCATACCAAGCTAGATTGAATTTTTCATATGCCTAAACTAGTCTACAAACTGCCTTCAACTGTAGGTGTGTATTCAGAATTCAAAAGGTTCTTATAGTTATTGATGGTTATCTGAGGACCATATGGAGGTATGATAGACAAATTTGATAATTTATCTAACATGATTATCCATCTTATCTTTTCTTATTTGCATTCACACATTAATTTTGACTAGTCTACCATATATACTAATTATGTCACCTATAGGTACTCATTTGGAGAATAAAGAATCTTGTAGGTGGAAATTTTCATGTTTGAAAATTAGGATCCACTCCCTTGTTTAAATATTAAATGTATCATGGCCATTACACCATTTAATTCACTTGTTTTGTTCCATGAGACCATACAATCATTCGCACCATTAATACACCTAGGTTTGCAAGTTGTTCCAAATTCATTTAGGCTTAAGTAATACTATAGTATATTGAATGTCTAAAATTAAATATTAACTAAGTGAAAATCCACTCTACAATCACTTTTTCCTAACTTAACAACCATATCCTTGAGTCAATACATTACCTTTAGTCCTAGGCTTCTAAAATGAAACAACTATACGTACTCAAACTTCATGAATATTTACCAAGAAACACATAAGATCTATTTCTTGTAGAAATTTAGGTAACTAGCCCCGTTTAAAACTTATGAACATGGATTCATCTCTATTTATGTGTAATGGCCTGGCCATTCATATAATTACCTCCTTTATATTCTCAAACTTTCCTGACAATATCAATTATATTTCAAACATCTCCAAAATCATTTACTTAATACTTAGGCCTCTATGATGTTGGTTTTAGACCACTCTAGTATTCATGTAGACTTAGTAACTATATATGTAAGTTCAAACTTGGACTGTCTCTCTTACCATTGTTGATGATGTCTAACCATTTCAACCTTGCATAAAAAATATCTATTATTTTGCATCATCAAACTTAAAATTATCTCAAGATATTCTATCATTTTGCCTCCATAAATTACATAAATACAATCTTGGTCACTGTCTTCTAGTATGTGAGTTCTACATTCAACTTTACTTGGTTCAAATCTTGGGATGTCCATTAGTCAATTTCATATTTATTAAACCATCACCATTTATTGAGAGGGAGTAAAATAATTGAATTACCTTTGATACAAATCATATGTGAGAATACAAATCATTGTAGCTAAAAATAACTATCTATAGACCATTGATAATTATTCATATCTATCATAATGAAGTGATATTACATATAGATTCACATTCACACTTTCCAAAATAGATTATAAAAACATGGAAAGTAAGAGGAAATTTTTGAAAATACACCTAAAACATTTAGAAACATTAAATAACTGAAAAAACATAATACAAATGGAGACCATGGGGATATGTAGGCAGTTTAGAGTCATTAACAATATTAGTGATTTTTCTTAGAGAAGAGTAAACCAAACCTACAACTATTTCTATGAAAAATAAGTGAATTAAGGCTACTAACATCCACCAAGATAATTCATCTCAACTCCTCCCCTACTATCTATACTAAGAGTAAATGGTTTGACTTGTATGACCTTCTCTTAGAGAGAAATGAAGGAGATATAATTTTTTTTCCAAATTTGAAATTGATGAAGCTTCCCAAGCCTCTAAAATACCTATGAGAGCCTTTGTATATCTTGTTTAATCTTCCCACATGCCAAGTAGTTGTATTTGACCATATAATTGCCTTTAAATTATTTGAAACTATTGTTATCTTCTTGAAACTACATTGAGCCTACTTTCATTTATTTTTGTAATTGATATTTAACACTAAATTTGCATCTTTTACATTGGATATTCACTTTAAACACTTTTACTTTTTTAATAAATTGTACATTTAACAAAATGAATCAAAAGGTGACAAAGGAATATTAAGAGAAATGACACAAAAAATCAAGGTATAAAACACATTAAGTTACCTTAAACATGATTGTATGACCATTGTATGATCTATGAATACCCTATAATAAGTTTGACTATTTAGGGGGTTTATTAAATTTTACCTAGTGTCAAATTTGGTCAACATTTTTGTGATTTCCTAGGGGTAACAAGCCTTCTAGTATAAGGACCAGTTGTCTTCTCTTATCCTTAGGTAATAGAGTCACCTATATATTTTTAGTAACACTGATTAACCTTTGAAACTATAGCAACCACATCAGACACAACAAGGAAACAAAAAACAATATAAGAAACAAAACTCATGCTTATGTTTTCATGTGCACTTAGGGAAAACACAAACCAACTGAAAGAAAAACACACCTATCCTATTATGTAAAATACATCAAGTCACTTGAGGTGAAGAAATTTTTTAATTTCTTTAACTAGGGTCAAAGATAATGCCTCTTTCATCATAGTTTTTCCAACAAAATAGTTTATCATACAAGGCATATTTTTCAATGGATAATTGCTTGTGGAGATATTCAAGTGACTTACTATCATGTTTTAATACAACTAGGATACTCATACCATCATGCATGTGTACAATATATTTTCCTAATATAAATTATTCTAGGGTGTTATCATGATATACCTCAAGGATTCCATCACAATATTCATTAATAATGTATGTTCTAAGACTAGTTTCTTCAAATCCACATTACACATCTCCCACTCATGAAGATATAAATCAGACATACCTTCAAAGAGTGTTAAAAGATCTTGATCAATAGGGTTATCATCTTTCTAAATCACATTGTAATTCATGTTAGAAGTGTAAGGCACATAAGGCTCAACATGGAAGCTATAAATAGGTTCAGACTCGATTGTCACTCTTGCACCATATCTAGTCCTAAAACCCATGTAAGACTAGTTTAAGGTCAAATAACATCCAATTTTATCTCTAAACTCTCTTGAAAAATGAGTTACAAAATGAGAAGGCATAGATACCTCTAAAACATCCTAAGAAATGGTGAAGATAGTATAATAATGAAGAATCCATTAAAAACCTTTGATTATGCCAATGGTCTTGGTATCTAACCCATATAATTATAACACTCCTTTAGCATAAGACTCATATTTAAATTTTAGTTTGTCAACTACTTATTTGGGTATGACACAAGTACTATCTCTAATATCAATGAGATAATTATGTACCAAATAATCTACAATAATTATGGATAGATAAAATGGAGGAGATTTGTATACATTTTCATCTTTGATTGACCATCCTTCACTTGGATTCATGATGTTTGTCAAGGATACCTCTCTTCAGCTAAGCTATTTAGTTGTAAAATTGAGCTTGGATAGCCCCTATTTAAGTAGGCCATATTTTCAAAGTATTTCCAAGGTGTTTGACATTGACACATTGACATGAGACCTCTTAATTTGATCTATAATGTTAGTGAAAGGACCATTAACTTTTGTGTGTCGACTAGGAAGAATAACACTACCTACACCTTAAGAGTTTTGAGGTATGAAATATCTTCCAACATTCTAATCTCTTTGAGTTACGTATGCATTTAGTATGACATTTGACATACCTAGTCTTGTAATTGATTTAATATTCATTAGAGAACCATTAATAGCCCCTTTAACTTCTTCAACTACCTTCCTTTTAGTCCTTGTCTTTGCATCTATAGAACTTGTATCCATACCTGACTATCCTTGATGATTGAATACACGAGTTATCTTGTTGATAATTTACCAATGTAGACCACACTTGAACACCTTTGCCATCAATCATTCCTTCATTTGGTACTTAATCTTGAGTCATAGCTAGAATAGTTCCCAAACATTCCATGAAGGCTTGGTTAAGGGACTCATTAACATAGGGAGATGGATCATAAGGTTGATATAATGAAGGTTGACTATTATGTTCTTGGGTAAGGTTACTTTGAGTAGTCACTAGCATCCTTGATGTGGATGGATCATTGGGATTGTAACCATCATATGGATTGGATTGGACCAATTTTTCTTGACCTTAGGAATAACCTTAGAAAGGAGGTCTATTACCTTGATATTTGGGGTAAGATTGATTGGGCTGATAGTGAATATGAAAAGGCTTAACTTTTTTTTGTTGAATGATCCTCTTTAGACCCAATATTTCTTTCTCCATAACTCTCATCCTTTCTTCCTCCTTTTATTTTCTTAGTTGAGTAGGGGAAATAGACATATTTTAAGGTGTAGGAATAGGGGAAATAATAGGTGTAAGAGATTTAAAATTAGTAAATAGGGAAATGGGAGGTCTTGGGGTAATCACCCTATCCTATATCAAATATTTATCTACCTTTATGTCAACTTCATATGCATTAGGCAATGTTATCCCACCTATAGATTGTATCATTATTATAATATAGCTATCAAATTCTTTAAGGTGGTAAAGAGAAGAATGGTGAGTTGTTGGTCTTACCAATATTAGGATCTTATCCCATATGTTATAAAATATTGTGTTGAATTTTCAATGGCTTCTTGAGGTTCTCTCTTAATGGAGGTTAACTACTTTGTTAGTGACAAGTTGTCACTCTTGTCCTCAAACCTTATTCTCAATGAATTTCCTAGCTCATCCTAAGTTGTGATTGATTTAGGTGCCAATGTTCCATATTAGCCAAGACATTTTACATTAAAGGAGACAACTAACAACCTAATTGAAATTTTAACCTCAATGATGTGATGGATGTTTTAGAAGTTAACAATATTCTATATATGTTCGATAGGTGCAATGAAAGACTCACTGTTGTACGATGGAACAATTTTGATGGAAGATATATGGATACAATCATAATGATCAATTATTATATGGATAGAACTATTGAAGGTAAAAATAATAATGGTTCCTTTCCATGGCGGACTTAGGACTTTACAAGAATGAAGGAATAAATAACTTTATTATGGGCTTATGAGTAAGATAGTACTTCTTTAGATAGGTATGGGTGTTTTAAAATCTACTTTCTCTATAGGAATAATTAATAATTTTTTGAAATTAAAAAGATATACCTTTGGTGAGATAACTTGTGTTTACCTTAGGCATGAAAGAGTACACTATTTTAAAACCAAGATTGAAACTTTGGACTCACCAAATTCTTCAAGAAGTGGATTATTACATCTCCTCATTGTCAAATCCAACATCTAACTTGAACTAAATTCATGTATTTCATGTTATACTAAGTGTGCCTAAATTATTGTAGCCTAAAATTTCACCCTAAAGAAGTTGAATAAACTTTATCAATTTTAAGATAAAACAAAACTATCTCCCTTCATAGGCAAGCTAATATAAGAGATAGATCTCTACATTTGAAAGGGATATCTCCCTTGATTTATCTTTTAGGATAAAACTATACTATAATAATCACTATTTGGGGTGAAAATTGAAGAAGGATACATAAAATAAACTTATTACAATGAGGTGATACATGAAGATAAATCCACATAAATACTTAAGAAATAAGACTACTCAAACTAACTTTAAATCCATTTCATTATAGCATAAGTATTTCTCAAAGAGGTATATTTCTATGCCTATCTATAGGTGGGTAAAAAAATTACCTAATACAAAACACTACAAGTCCCTCTCATGCTTAACAAATAATACACAACCTGTTACAAGAGATATCACTCACACAAACATGCAAGAGCAGAAATGGAAGCAAGGAAAAATCACTTGTCAACCACAAAAAACACTTAACACACATAGGAAAGAGATTTAAGAGAATGAATCAAATTCAAAAATAAATATTCAATGGAAAATGAGGTGTCAAAAATAGTATGACTTTGCCATACCAATTTTATATCCTTTACAAATCTAAAAAGGCTTGAATATATAGACATAGGAGAAGAGATAAGAAGTGAAGATGAAAGGTAAATATACAAAGTTTAAAACTATGATAAATAGCTAAAATTATATGGAATGAATTTGAAATTAAATCATGGAGTTATCATGAACATGTGTCAATCTGATGCATATCACCTTCCTCAAGTTTGGGTAAAACTCTTCATTGTCTTCCTTTGAAACAACCTTCATGATGGTGATGGGTTCACTTGATTGTATAAAAATATCATAAGAGGCCTTGACACATATTATATATCATGATAAGGTGGTAATGAGGTCATATCATTTCATCTATGCCTCTCTAACTAATGAATTCATCCATGTCACTTGTCATTCACTACATAAAATCATTCATCACTAGTCTTATAGGTTTATCCTTACACTTATCATCAAAATGACTTGAAGTTAGTAAAATAAATGCATTAAATACATGTTATGAAACTCAAATATATCTCATTTATCCTCTAGTATATTAAAATATCCTAATGAAACTCATATAACAATTATCACATCCAATCCTTGACAAACATTTTTCCTCCATATTATCTATTTAGACTGTATATGATGAACGACATAGCATAGGTATTTTAATGTTTAAACAAGGTGAGAAATCAGTTTTAGAAGTTATGAAAATTATCTAAAGACCTAACACAATGGTTCTAAATTGTCCATCCTCCTTTGTACTTGAAAAATAACTCAAATCCTTCAAGAAACTCAGTGTTATCCCTATCTATACAAGTAAAAGTATGACAAAAGTGGATGTTAGGGACCATAAGGTACATACAGACATTTCTAAAGTAATTTCATGGACATTTTACCCCTCCTAGATGTATCTCCATTTTTTTTTCTTGTCCATTAGGTCCATGTAAGGGTTTTAGGAGGGTCGTTGGTCTCCTAGACTATTAATAATTATTCATAAATTCTTGAAATACAAATTCTAGACAAATTCCACTAAGAGTAAGTCATATAACCCCTTAAAATATCCCAAAATCCTTTATTCCTCATGCATCTCATCTATATGTGTGTGAGCAAATGAACATGGCCTCTCGAGATCCTATAGTACATTCTGAGTAGGACTGAGAGGGAATTAGGCCAAATTGACCACATATGTGATGTTATTTTCTAACCAATGTTTCCAAATAATATTAAAATATCACATAAAGTCCATCATATTGTTTTGAAGGTTCATTTATTCTTGTGAATCAAGTGAGGCCCCTGTAGGTCTTAGGCTTAGTTCTAGGCCTAATAGGCCTAACTATATCTTCGGGACATATAGATACCTATGAAGGTTCCAATGAATGTAGGTGATTATTTATTATTTTTTGTATCTAAAACAACCCTTCATAGATTTACATGATGTTCTTAAGGATCTTCCCTTCATCCATTTAACATTCCCATGCTAGGTCCATATATTATAATGTGTGTGGAGTGCCCTCTATATGAGACAAAATAGAGGGTATATACCTCATTCTACTAGAAAAAGTGGGACTATGGATGGTTAGTTTGAGGCATTTTGATTATATTCAAAAAATAGTAAAACTTGTTCATAACTCTAAAACCTTTTATCAACAAATTTCACAAGACTAGCTCTCTAGGCTTATGATTATAAATGGGGTTTTAGATTGACTGTAGGTTAAGGTACAAAAACTAGTAATTGATCTATTTATACTATTAATAATAGTCAAATAGAATGTTATAAATAATTATGAGGATGTTTTATCATATTTATTCAATATTACACCACTTCATACCAAGCTAACTTTCATTTTTCATATGCATAGACTAGTCTATAGACTACTTTAGTTGTAGGTGTGTATTTATAATTCACAAGGTTTGTATAAGTGTTGATGCTTATCTTAGGAACATATGTAATTATGAAAGACAAGTTTGAGAATATATCCAACACATATTATCCATCTTATCTTTTCTAAACTTATAATCACACATTGGTCTAGACTAGTTTGCCACATATACTGACTGTGTCACCTATAGGTACTCATTTAGAGAATGAAGAATCATATAGGTGGAAATTTTATTATTTGAACACTATGACCCACTCCATTGGTTCCATATTTAATTTATCATGGCCATTTCACCATTTAATTCACTTGGTTCCTATCATGATACCATATAATCATTCTCACCATAAATTCACCTAGGTTTGCAAGTTGTTCCAAATTAATTTTATCTTAACTAATACTATAGTATATTGAAAATCTACAGTGGAAGCCTAAATGAGTAAAAATACACTCTACCATCACTTTATCCTAACTTATAAACCCTATCTTTGAGTCAATACATTACCTGTAGGCCTAAGATTCTATCATGAAACAACTATGCCTACTCAGACTTAATGAATCTTTACCAATTAATGTAACATTATGGTGTAGGATCTCTTTATTAGAGAAATTAAGGTAACTAATACCATTTCAAAATTTTGAACATAGATTCAGGTCTGGTTGTGTATAATGGCCTAACCATTCATCTAATTACCTCTTTCATATTATCAAACTTTCCTAATAGTCTTAATTTGATTTCAAACATCTCCAAAATCATTCATTGCTACGTAGGCCTCTTTTATGTTGGTTTTAGACCAAAATAGTATTCATATAGGTTTATTGATTGTGTATAAAATTTCAAACTTGGATTATATCTCTTACCATTTTTCATGATGTCCAACCATTTTAACCCTATATAAAAAAGATATCTTACACTAAATCATCAAACTTAAACTTATCTCAATATCTTCTATCATTCTACCTTCATTGATTACATAGTTACAGTCTTAGTCATTATCTTATGGTATGAGTTATACATTCAGCCTTAATTGGTTCAAATCTTGGTATGTCCATTAGTTAGTTGAATCTTGATTAAACCATCACCATGGTTTGAGAGGGAGTAAAATAAGTGCATTTCCTTTGATAGAAATCCATTGTGAGAAGAGAAAGCACTTTACCTAAAAATAACTATTTGTAAACCATTGATAGTTATGCATCTCTACCACAATGAAGTGATATTTCATTTAGATTAAAATTCACACATACCAAAATAGATAATAACAACATGTAAATGAAGAGGAAACTTATTAAAACACACCTAAAACATTTGAAACCATCAAAAAAATGCAAAAACATAAGAAAATTGGAGGCCATGGGAATATGTAGGAAGTTTAGAGTCATCAACAATATTAGTGATTGTTCATAGATTATAGTACACCAAAATTCTAAAAATTTCCATGAAAAAAAAGTTAATTAATCATACTAACACCCACCAAGATAATTTATCTCAATTCTTCTCTTATTATCCATACTGAGAGTAAATAAATTGACATGTTTGACCTTATCTAGGAGAGTGATGAAGGAGATAGACTTATTTTTGCCAAATTTGAAACTGTTGAAGATTCCAAAGCCTATAAAAGACACCTAAGATCTTTTAGATATCCCTCTATAACTTGCTACATGTATTTGTATTTTATCATATAACTATCTTAGAATTAATTGAAACTACTATTATCTTCTTGAATCCATGTTGAAATAAGAAACTCAACTAATACCTTGTACAATGGATATTCACTTGACATACTTATCCTTAAATAGTAAATTGTACATTTATTATACACCTAAAACTATCCACAACTGGTTTTCGATCAAACTTCAGACCGATTCCTACCAACCATTTCAAATTAAGCCTAGGTTTCATTAGATGCCCAAATTCACTTGTGCATCATTCATCAAGGCTCAGAATCATGTTGAGACACCTTAATTGCGTTATTATATCATATACAATAATAACCTCTCATTGATTTATTGCTAATCACCTTGTGGCATCACAACAATCAATTTGGCCTATGGACCTATTCAGTGAGGCACTTTCACACTTACATCAAATCTTGGAAATGCTAAAAATCTAATCAAAATAAATTAACAATCTAAACCAAGTTAAAGGCCTATTTTAATTATCCATTTTAAATTAATGAAAATATAGAAAAAGGAAGTTCAAAAATTCAAATATCTTAGACTTTCATCATTGCCTTTATGAGTTTTCAAGCTCTTTGAAAATATCCTAAAATATCTAATTTTGATAACCATGCCTATTAGTTAGAAATAATAATCACTTGAAAACTATTAAATTTATTAGGGTAATATTTGACTCACTTAGGTTTAGTTATAACCCATTCCAAGCCTTAACTCAACCTTAACTAACCTTGGGTGAGAGTTAATTCCTAAGGATATAAATATAATGCCATGGCTCTTATTTTTTAAGATTTCATAATCAAAATTTATATTAAACATAATCTATTTTGTCTCAAATAGTGTTATAATGCCAAAATCTTAAGCCAATCAATCACAAGCCACATCAAAGCCAATGGCTCCAAGAAGAGAAAGAGCCAACAAGATTAATTTACCAAATACTTCTTAATGCACAAGCTGAGAAAGTCACTCAATAAAGCATTTGGAGATCGTAAAGAAGGTAAAGGATTTGTGTTTTTTATGTTTTAGTTTTAGTTTCATCTATATTTTGTTACTAATCTTTCCCTAAGTTATAGGCTAAGATATTAAGTATTAGTGTGTTTTTATTTGAGTTTTGTTACTTGAACTAACATTATACTAAATGCCCTTATTAGATTCCTATGATCACAAATGGAATGCATAATGATACCTAAAAAATACCATACATGTAAGGGATTCATACAAAAATTTTATTTTTTCTAATGAATGTTTAATAATCTTCAAAATTCAAGTTTTATGGTTATTTTTAATGTATTATATTTTTTTAGTGACACAGTTTACAAAGAGATCGATGTCGATTCTCTCTAACCAATGTCAATGCTACCATAACTAACATCAAAACCTATGTGTATAACATATCATGGTATGAATGTGTTTAACAAGTTTTTATTGAGTTTTTTTTATTTCTATTTTATTTCTAAGGACCTGAATGTTGTTTCATTGACTATTTTCCTATAGGATCTAGTGTTATTTATTGGTTTTAAGCTCATATTGCTAACCATATTTTTGTGATAATCCATATTATATTTTTCTTTGGTTTTTTAAGAATGAAGGAACTTATTTTTATCCCTATCAATTAAGTTTGAAAACTTTGTAGACCAGTCAATGCCAATTTTAGTGAATTGACAATGATCCTTGCATGAATCGATGTCAATTTCTGAGATAGAAAATAGAGAAACTTGAGATCAAATTTTGAAATCATGTTTTCTCATTTACATTTGGGATTATAATTAGGAAAAAATTCTCTAACATTTCTAGGACCTAAGGTGAAAAAGTCAAAGTTTGAACATGTTTAAATACTAGACATTTTGACTTTGGTGTTTATAATGAACCTAGTGTTTTCATGCTTAGTTATTTTCAAAGTTTTGTAAGTTTTTCAACTAATGACAAGGGGATAAAAAATTCACTATATATCTCATTTTGGTGATTAAAATTAACTCTCACACTACATAAACACTCGTAAGAGTTTCATTTTTATTCCTTATTTATTGAAGTTTGTTTTATTGTTAACAAAATGATTGATGTGTGTATTCTCTCACCCCATCAGCTTCAAGGAATTCAAGTGACCAGATGTTCTCATTAATTTCCTTGATTAATTTAGTCCAAAAGTGTGAATATAACCTCATTAAGGAACTCCCCAAATCTATATGAATTGGGAGATATAAACATGACCCTAAAGCATTTTCACTAATATTTTATTTTCATGCACTTTAGATTATCAATAGGAGTTCATCGCTTCTTCACAGGTTCTCTAGGGAAGCATTAACCCAAGAATTCATATCCTAGAACTATTTCAACCCCACTCCATTTTTTATTATACAAATTGAGACCAACTTACTAAGATACTTGTTTGTTCAGTTAAACAAGCTCTATTAATAAGATACCACCTCAAACTGTAGGGGTAACTTTTGACATCACACTACACTAAGCAAGTGATAGATGTAGTGGCTATGAAAAGGAAAATATTTTTTCATTAAAATTTATTTGATGTGGATCCAATTTATGTGATTTCATATTTAGTGTTAGCAACACTTAGGACCATCTAGAAATGGTTAAAAATTGATAGATTAGAATAACCCCACTCATCGTGGACACATTATTGATGTAGGAAGAGTAGTCTGAAGTTCCATGTCATAGTAAAAACTCTTAGGAGAAGAGGGGGAATAACAACACTACTTTTCATGTGATTTTATTGTTATATTAACAACTAAAATCCTCTTAAGAGTGATCATATTGATCAAATTTTATATTATCATGTAACCTTGTTAGTTTTAGGATTTAAGAAATTACACTTAGGTGTTTGTGTAATTTTATCATTTTATTGCATGGTATTGAGTCTAAAATATATATTTTGTTTATCATGCCATGTAAAAATGAGTCTTGTTTATACAACACTCCTTTTTTTATGAGGTTCTATGCCACCCATTTGACATCATTCCTATGCCTTAGCCTTTTGGCAAATCTTGTTTGTGTGCATAATTTGATTGGAAATGGTGTCATTATGATACGAAATTCATTTCAAATCTTGTGCCTTGAGTCTTGAAAAAAAACATTTTTTCCACTTATTTAGAGCATGACAAAATCATTATGCTTCATGAATCATCTCATAGACTTGTTTTCCTTATGCCAAAATGCCAATTTTAAAATCAAATCCACGTATGAACTTTAAGATCTATGCCTAGTACTATCATCTCATTCATTTTTTTTCTATTTTAAGAACCCTAGTTTTCTATGTTGAGTTTTTAATTATCCTTGACAAGTTTAAATCCAAAAATTTATTGATTTTTTCAAATGCCTTGAGTAATTTTGTTTTGTTTAGTAGTACATTATTTGGGCCAGTTTACACATAATGTTCACCCTCTCACCACTTATGGTATTAAATCCAATTAATATACTATGAACCCTCCTTTAGACTACATGAGCCACCAATCTCCACAACATCTAATGATTACCATTATAGGATCTTGTCCCTTAGCTTTTGAATGTAATCAAGATTTGCAATGCCTTACCATCACTATTCTAGGACCTAATCCTTTGGCTTACGATAGAAACCTAAATTCAAAATTCCCTACCATTAATATTATAGGACATCATCATTTGGATTGTGTGAGAAAAAATCTCCAAAATACCCTAATATTACCATTTTAGGACCTCATCCTTTAGCTTGTGTAAGCAATCAAACTTCACAACACCCTACCATCACTATACTAAGACATCATCCTTTGGCTCATGATATTAACCATGCTTTATAACACCCTATCATTAATATTATAAGACCTTAACCTTTGGCTTGTACAATTAACCAATCTCCATAATTCCCTATGATTACCCTTCCAAGACCTTACCAACATAGTAACTTGTTATCCTAACAAATTTGTGCAAATATAGCTAGACAGGTTAGAGTTTCCATCCTAGGCCATCAACCAACCTTTGTTAAGCCCATATTAGATAATCCTATCATTATATAACCACCAAAAATTAGTCATCCATTTTTAACCATCACCCACTTTATAAAATGCATGCCAATCCTTGAACCACAATCGAGCCAATCAATACCTTAACAATTGATCTAATCATTTGAAGATAAATCAGTGTTAAAAAATAGTATCTTATAACTAATTGAGAACTAAGGCCAAGAAAACCAAATAATAAAATATGTTTTTATTATACCACCTATTTATGATGAGTCAACCTATGATGAATCCCCTTTTAAAACTATGACCATTATCGATCAGTCTCACTCTAACCAGCCAATCTTTGAAAAATCACTTATTAATGATTATAAGCACCTTTGGGAAAATCATTCTCTCAACCATTATCCTATTTTTAATGATCCTAAATTTTACAAGGAAATATTTTTGGATTTCTCTCTTTGCATTTTTTACCTTGTGGAGGAGTCTCCCCTTGACAAACTAGTCTCTGTGGAACCCATTATCTAATCACATGTTACTTATCCAAAACCAAACATTCAATAAGACATCATTGTAGTAGCATCCAAATCATATGAATAATCAACATTAAAGTTAATTTTTATTCTTGAACTGACATTATATTTAACATTAGAAGTATAATTAATGTCTATATCAACATTGGATTTCGAGCCCTTTGAGTCAGACTCAGATTTAGAATCAGAATACTTTTGTGGTTGTTATAATAATTATTATGCATGTCTTGCATATCAATTTAGATATATTTTTGATCCTTCAATATTTTTAAGTATTATTAATTCATCTTCAACACAAGTTCTCCTAGTATATGCTACAAGGATTGTGTAGCCTCTTTTCATTCCATTACTATTCCAGATGACATTAAAACCAACCAACCTAACCATTATATTAACATTCCACCTTTCACAAGTGTTTATTGGGACCAATAAAATCACATGTTATTGAAATAAATCCATGGTGACATATTAATTATATAATTTCAAGGAGGCCAAGACCATATTCATGTAGAAGAACAATTTCCTAGTGAAACATTTTCAAATGCACTAGGGGAAAAATAAAGTTCAAAATCAACGTCTTCTACTGAAAACCTTTTAGAGGTGCTAGAATCCAATAAAATTAAAAAAGTACATATTCCTTATTGAAACATTCTTGGAGGTGCTATGGGATAATCAATACAAATTCATTGGTGAAAACCTCTTTTAGGCACTAATAAATGAGCATAATAGTTATTCACTTCTTGATGAAGAAATTATCAAAGACAAAATTAATTCAACTTATAATCTACATCATAATTATATGATAACTACTCTGAAGCCCAAACAACATAAAAATATGATGGTCCTATCAAAAACATATTCAAAAGTCTTTGGTCATGCCACAATCAAAATTATGTCAAATCTAGAGTCAACAACATTATGTGTTTTTGAAAAAATCAATATTCATTTGCTTCCCAAACACTATAAATTCCATTATAATCCACCTTTACATTACTAAATCTGACTTATCATCCAATATTTATCTCTATTTACTATCCCTAGCTACACTTTCCTTTATAGAGGCTATCAAGATATTTTTTCTTGATGTTTGAAGGAAATATACTTAATGACCATTGAATATCACAATAATATTATTGGAGTCCAAATCTATTGTAGGTTATTAATGAATCAATTATTTAGAAGAGGTATGGGATATCAATTTACATGATTGATTATTCTAGTTGTATCATATGTTGATGAAGATGTGCATATCCTCATCAACAAGAATAATAAAGCCTTTCACCCTAGCCAAAAACATTTACCTTGACAAAAACCCTACCTTTGCTTTTCCATTTGCCATTTATCATGTCATTCTCAATTTTCATTTTCCTTGCCATTTTTATTATCCATTACTCTTACCATTGTTTTATACCTTTCAAATTACCTCACCTTATCACTTGGGGGAAACCTTATTACCACTATAGTTAATTATCATACCATCATTATCCTTCAATAATGCCATAACCTATACAATTATACCATACCTTTATTATTGATCAAAGCTTATTTTGACCTACCCTACCCAACCCTTTTTATATTATTTCCCTTAGTTCTTATCACACATTCTGAGGGGATTATGATTCAATTTTAGTAATTTTAGAATTTCATGTTTAAATTAATGTCTATGAAAGTAGTGTAAAAGTGGATCTGATAAGTTATCTTTTATTTACATTTAACCATTACCATTGATTATAACCATCAAGGGGAAAATTAGTCTCCCACCTTGCGTTACTAATTATAACTACATATTGGAAAATTAGTATAATCGACCTATGCCATTATTCATAATTATAACCAACAATGGGAAAATTAAGAACAACACCTTTTACCATGAATTACCACATCACCTTTCCATTATTATTCTCATTTGTCTTGATGTTTCCATTAATTCATGAACTTTTTGTGATGTAGTCGGTTCTCACCCCTTTTGTGTGGGTAGAACTACAGTGACTTGAGGTCTCATCATGGGACTATGTAGGTAGTGATTGATTCATGTTAAGGTCATCTCAATCACCCTTTACCAAATTTTCACCATTTTATGATAAATTCAATTTTAAACATTCTCTTCATTTTTATATTTGGACCATTTAGTATCTCATAATTCTTGATAAAATTAAGATGATTTGGAAATTACAAAAACATTTGAAAATGGATATAGAAAATCCAAAAAAATGCCCATCTACCACTTCTTTACTTTAAGTATTTTGGGATCCCTATTTATTTCATAAGAAACCACTTGTCATTTAGTTTCCCCATTCTTATTAGCCTCACATCCCATGCTCTCACCAATTTTTGAGACCATTTCATGTTCTTCTACAACATCAATCATGTTTTATTATCATCATTTTTATTCTATCACATTTCCTATAATAACTAAATTTATCCTAAATTTTATGTTGGATCTTATGTCCATAGAATTATGTAGGTAGCATCCACTTGCCTAGTGTATTTCGATTCAACTCAGCCACCCCTTTCCTTTTCTTCCATTCCCCCATTTTATTTGTTTATTTCATTGTCTCTTATAAGCTAGGGGAAATGTTCATTATCTTATTTTGTCATGTTGTTTGTACTTACATTATGATTAACTTATGTTTTTTTCTTCTCATTTCTTTTTGGTGTTTTGTTTATTTGTTTGTTTTCCTATCAATTTGATTATTTTTTTGATTTGATTCAGTTGATGTGCAATTATCAGGTGATTACTTGTATATTATTCTTGAAACCATCCATATTCATATGTTAACTTTGTCATCCTAGTTTTTATCATTGGTACATTATTTTGAGTTGTTTATTTGATGAGGAGTTAGTTCTTATGTATTTTTTTTCCAATTTATCATGGTGGTTTTTTGTCATGATTCATACCATCATGTTATACAATAAAAATTAACTCAATAATCCTTACAAGAAATGGAGCTGCATAAGTTTATCCTTGGTAACCTTGGTAAAGTCTTCCTACCCTCCTTGATCAGATCAACCCATTGACCATTCTATATATATCTATGTTAATAAGGATGAGCATGTAGACATTAGTAGGTATGACCAAATCCTTCACATTGATCAATTCTTATTATTCTATTCATCTCTTTCATCCCTTTGCACATCCTTGTGTGCCTAGTTGTTCGAGGCTTCTTCATTAATTATACCATTGCATCTACATTTACACCTACTCATATTTAACCTATGTAATAGGTTATATCCTTGAGTTATGTTTTCCAATCTACCCTACTATGGCATAATCAAATATCATGGTTTAATCTAGGTCTTCTTAATGATTATAACCACCAATGTGCAAATCATTATTTTGACTCATCCACCCTAATTGGGGTATGTGTCTATGCCACTAATTATAACCATAGTTGGGAAAATTAGTGTATAAATTTTTTTTATTAATTATAACTACCTTTGGGAAAATTAGCACTTTTTAAATTAATGAATGCAAGCATTATCTCTATTGGATTAATCTCACCCATAGGTTAATTTTTTTCTTTTTCTTACTTATTTTTTGAGGGACCATCCATCAATGATATGTGTAAGCCAATCCCTCAAGGTGGAATCATTATAGGTTTCCCAAATATTTTTTGGAACTTCTTATTCAATAATTACCTTTTATCTTCTTAATGCACTATTTTATTAATTTAGAAGATGTTACTATGCCTATATCTTATAACATATTCCTAAATAAGGACAAACTATAGACACCTAAAATTGGCCACAACTAACTTCTGCTAGACTTCAAACTGATTCCTAACAACCATTTAAAATTAATCCTAAGAATCACTAAATGTCTTAAATTCATGTGTGCATCATTTATCAAATCTCAAAATCATCTTGAGACATCCCTAATTGGAGTATTGTATCTTGTGTAATAATATAGTCTCATATATTCACCCCTAATCACCTTATGTCATCACAATAGTCAATTTGGCCTATGGAACTATTAAGTGGGACACTGGCACACTTAAATCAAATCTTGGAAATGCTAAAAGGATAATCAATATCAATTAACAAGATAAAACCAATCTAAAGGCCTAGTTGAACTATCTATTTGAAATTAATGGAAAAAAAATCAAATATTCAAATATCCTAACCTTTCATCATTGCCTTTATGAGTTGTCAAGATATTTGAAAATATCTTAAAATATATAATTTTGATAAACATGCCTAGTAATTACAAATCATAATTAATTGACAACTATTAACTCTATTCAAGTTAAATTTTACTCACTTAGGTTTAGTTTGAAGCCATTCCAAGCATTAAATGAACCCTAACTCACCTTGGGTGAGGGTTAATTCCTATGGATATAAATATAATTCCATTCCTCTTCATTTTTAAGCTCTCATAATCCAAAGTTATAATGCAAATTTGGAGAGAGACATAAGCTATCTTATTATAAGTAGTTTTATAATTCCAAAATCTTAAGCCAACAAATCACAAGCCACATCAAAGCCAATGGTGCCAAGAAGAGGAGAAGCCAACAAGCTTCATTTGACAAAGACTTCTTGATGCACAAGATGAGAAAGACAATCAACAAATAATTTACAACTCTAAAGGAAGGTAAAATATTTGTCTTTTATGTTTTAGTTGTGCTTTCTTCTAGCTTTTATTACTAAGCTCTCCCTAAGTTCTAGGCTATGAGTGTAAGTGTTAGTGTGTTTTTATTTGATTTTTGGTACTTTAAGGAACACTATATGAACCTCAATTTTTGGATTATTATGATCACACATTTCACAAAATGACTCAAATAGGTGACATAAAAGAAAATTAAGACAAATGACACAAAAAACTAAGGTGTAAAACACATTAAATGACCTTAAACATGACCACATGACCATTTTATGACCTGTAAACACCCTATAGGAATTTTGAATATATAGGTGGTTGATCAAATCTTACATAGGGTCAAATTTGGTCAATAGTTACTATGATTGCAATAATTTGATAAAATAATCTTTGATAGGCTAGGTAAATCTAAAGTATTTTCTAATTTTCTATCAAGATTAAATTTTTCAGGAGAATATGAGCTAATGGAGCATAATTCCTAGATGAGAGATTGCTTATAATCTCATTACACTACATTGGTTTTTTGACATGTCTAATTATCTATCTATAAGTAATCTCCATTTTGATTTAACTTACAAGAAAAGAAAATGTTTAATCAAAAATAGAGATTAATTTAAATGGATCCATGGAATATTATTAAAATTTGGATCTAATTTGGTGATTTGTAGATTTATTCACTTATATGAGATCTATGAAATCTTGAGATCTTCCCATGAATAATGTAGAAGAGGTAATTATCTATCCAAAATTACTATTCATGAAATCCTATGGGCTAGATACTATCGTATTTCACTTCACAAAAATGTAAATAATAATGTTTGGCAATGTGAACCTTGTTAAAGGATGGATGAAACTGAATTTCCCATTGATATTGCCATTCATATTATAGTAGAAAAACCTAACTCCTACTGGAATAAACTATACAATCCATAAAAAGGAATTCCTTGTCATTTATTATATGAGTTTTTTGTCACTATGTTAATAGATACAAAATAGTCATCTATAGAGATCATTCAACCATAAAATATCGAATGGACAAATTTTTAGTATGAGGTAGAATCATTATATGATTACTATTGTTATAATAATTTTATATAACAATAATTAAATAGGCTAGGTAAAATTAATGTAGTAGCTAATTCTGTATCAATATTGAGAATTTCAAGAAAAGATGAGCTAGTAGAGGATAATTTTCTAGATGATAAATTGTTCATAGTCTCAACACACTCACTTTAGTTTGTTGACATGGCTAATTATATAGCTATAAGTAATTTCACTTGTGATTTCACTCATAATCAAATAAACATTTAAGTAGAAATAGTGATAACTACAAATGGATCAAGGGAACATTATTCAAATGTGGACTTGATTTGTTATTCATAGGTTTTTTCATGAAGATGAGATCTATGACATCTTGAGAGTTTTCCATGGGATGAGTCATTATTTAGCCAAAATAACTGTTCATAAAATATTAAGGGCTAGATACTATTGCCTTTGACATTATAAAAATGTGAATATTTATGTTTGGAAATGTGACCCTTGTCAAAGGATGGATAAACCTACATTTTTAAATAAGATTACCCTCCATCTTCAAGTGGTCTTAGGAAATTTTTAGAAATGAGGGATAGATTTCAGTGGTCCAATTAATCTAGTATATTAAAATAGAAATAAACCGTATTATGTACTAACTATTTCACCAAATGAGTTAAATTTCAAGCTATACCATTTGATCATGAAGAGAATATTTTTCAATCTTTTATAAGAGGATTATTTAGTGATTCAGAACACCCAAATCCATAGTTTCAAATCAACAACCTAAATTTGCATCTAACATTATACAAGATTTCATAGAGCACTACTAGATCACCCATATAAATCCATCACCTTATCATCCTTAATCCAATGAAAAGGTTTAAGTCAACAATATATAATTAGAGATCATATTGATAAATATAATAGATATTAATAAGGACTTTTAAATCAATATAATTGAAGTAGTTTGGGCATACAACATAACATGAAAGTATATTATAAGTTATCCTTCATATGAATTATTACATGGAAAGAAGACATTTCGTCTAATAGAGTTTGAATTATATACATTAAGTAAAATAATTAAAATAGGTATAGACTTGATAGTTTCACAAAATGAAAGAATTCATCAATTGAATGAATTTAATGAGATGATACTTTAAGCATTGCAGCAAATGCAACTTCTTTAACGTTAGAGGAAATATGGCATGCCCATCATATTAAGGAAAGAGAGCTCAAAGAAAGATATTTTGCCTTATTATTGATTTAAAATATCAAAATTTAAAAGGTGAATTATGTATATAATGGTTAGGTCCTTATCAAATTGACAAAATATTTGATAATAGATCTATGCAATTGTTATCAATTAATGGAGAAAGAAAAAAAAACTTGTGAATGGACATATACTAAGGGTATATCAAAAACCTCTTGTAAAATAGTATTATTACAAATATATTCAATCCAAAGTAGAGTTTAGCTATATGGAATAAGATCTTTCTTCTATTATAGCTAAAGGTCAATATTTTTATTCTCAATAAATGAGGTGGGTTAAAAACTATAAAATAAAAACCCTCTTGAAAAAAAAAGAAAAATAAAAATAGATTAAAATTTTTAAAACCATTAAATTGTAATTTTTTCAATAAAAAATTATATAAATTTTGACTAAGCTCTTTTGATATTTTCCATCATACTAAGACATGTAGGTAAAATTGGAAGCAAAGGAAAATATTAGGTAATCTAAGGTATATACTTAGTTTATCTATGAATAAATTTAAATTTGGGTTTTATGTTTTAATTCAATGTCCACTTTCATAAAATGAGGTTTTGCTAAAGAGGGGGTTTTCCTAAAAGGGGGTTCTTTCCTAAATATAGATTTAAAAAGTGAGTGTAATTTATAAAAATGTCCTCTCTTAAAAAGTTAATGCATTATGACAAGATGTTTTTGATATGGATCTTGTGAACATCTCCATATTTAATGTTGTAGCCTCTAACATTTTAAGATCCCAATGGAGGTAAAATCCACTCTAGGAAATAAGTTGAAATTATGGTTTAAATAACCTGGTGATAAAATAGAAGGTTGAACATGTATGTTGTTAACTAGGCGTGCTTGTAGTGAAATGAATCCTAGTAAATAAATAAAAACCTACATGAATTGGATGGATGGAATATATTCTAGAGTGGGTAGGTATTAGTCAAAGAAACTCCAAAAGGAAGGGTAAAGTATAAAATAAGGATGTATGTTTTCAATGGGTCACTTCCTAGGCTGGTTCCTTTGTGGACAAGTGTTTCCAAAACTAATGCTTCTTTTTGTAGCTATTGCACACTCATATAAAAATATAATTAGGCATTTTGGGATGAAAAATGGTATAGGAAACTTAATGGTGTCAACTTATGTTTTCTCCTTTTAGAGTAGCTATTTCACACCCTTAGTAAGGAAATCATAGCTTGGACTAGAAAAGTATCTGGGATAGTTATGGCAAACACCTAGAAAGCTATATCAAGGGGAACATTTATGCACACTTTAAAATATTAAGATAGTGAACCATGTTTTTAAAATCAATGGATTTTATAGCTATTCAATATATTTTTCACATCTAAAATCCATTAAAATTAACATATATCAATGATAAAAAAATTATCCATAGCGTTTGCACATTCCAAATTATTTATTTAAAACAACCCAAATAAAACAAAAGATTAATTACACAGAGATGGAAGGAAAATTTATCCACATAGTTACATGATAATCAGAATGATCTCTTCCTATATTTAATGTTTTTGGTCCATTTAGAATGATGATTGCATGTATATATAGACTTGGAGAGGTGTTGCCTCATCCTCCAAGTTCATGCAAACTCATAGTTACATCAAGTATTTAGAAATTTAGTTCTAATTTTAGTGTCAAAACTCCATGTATACATGATTAAAGTTAATTAAAACTAATTCAAAAGAAGGTTATCATGTATAATGTAATGCAAAATGTTCATACTTACAAATATTTTATAGAAACTATTACATTCATATACAAAGTGTAAGTAAGCTATAATTACATAGATTAGTCTTATATGCATTACTACATACAAAATTATTCTTTAACTAAAGATTTTTGGGTTACTTCATGGCACTTCTTGTTGTTATGCTAGGTGATGAACTAGTGGCTTGAGCTTAATTGGAAGTTAAAGATTGGATTTATTCTTGGATTCTAACTCTGTAAAATACTTGTTATCAACATAATGATGGTACCTAATGATATCCACATTCAATAGTATAGGTATGTGTAGCTTATTTATTTATTCCATCAGTCATTCATGTTCATATTTTGTATTCCTGAAGTTAATTAATAATATTTCCATTTCAATAACTTTATTTCATGTGAAATTCAACTTAGCTTTTATCTCCTCCAATGTCAATCCATGTAGGTTTTGATTAAAGTTGGTTGAGCCTTGTTGAAGAAGATGGTCAAAATTGGCTCCACTTATTAGCCTACCCAAAGAGTTTCTTGTTTGTGAGATATTAGACTCCTATAGAATACAAAAAATGAGGCTGTCACTCCTTGAATACTTGGTCATTATTACCTCAACTAATTTAACCCACTCTCTTAATTCTTTTGTCCTGATGAACATTGGGTTAAGAGCATTTGAAGCCTATAATGGTCTCATCAAATTGAGGTATCCATATGCCTTATTTGTTGTGTAAATAATGAGTTTTAGTTTATTCTCATCTTTATTTACAAAATTAAATAATTTGGTAGCTTTAATGTTGTGAAGAGATAATTCAACCTCACTGGAGTAATGGCCTCAAAAATGTTCTACAATCTTGATTATAAAATTTGCACATCCATTTCAATCTGTATAGTAATAGGAATTATTTTTTGTTATTCTATAACTTGTTCTCACTCTTACTCAAGATATTTTATTGCTAGCTATGTTATTTCATGGAGCTCGAGCATAGAATCCTTGTTTGTCTAAAAATATGATTTAAAATCCTAAATGTAGTGGGACTACTCTAATTTATCATTATTTCTCTTAGACAAGGTGATAATTTCTTTGCTTTCCTCCAAAATTAGCCCCTTCCAACCTCATCTTCAATTTTACTTTTCTTCACCCTTTGGACACTCCCTGTAGATTTGCCAAAATAGAGCTCACTTTGGGTAGTTTTTGATTATAATATTTGACCATTGAGAAGCCTATGATTGTAAATCAGTTGTCCATTATGGGATAACCAATTGGGTTGTGTCTATTAGTTGAGTGTATTTAGCTATAGTCTCAAAAAATAGATCTTTTAAGGATTAATTTAATGCTTCTTCAAATAATGGGTTAGGAAGGGAAGGCCATATTATTTTAGACCAGTCCACACCACCATATCGAGGCAATGGGTGGATTGTATATAATAGTTTCATCTTTTCAACCTTCTTCACTGATATTATAATGGCAGATTGAGAGTAAATAAAGGAAGACATTGACAAACCTAAGTAGATGGCGCATATAGCTTTAGACACACCAATGCTTCATGAGATTTTTTATATGCCTTATTTTTGATATTTCAAGATGTTAGGGTAGTGGTAGAAGTAACCATAATATAAATAGCAGGAATGGATACATACGACACAATTGGAGGAGTAGGAACTATTGGGGATGTAGAGATAGTAGGGGTAGAAGAAGCATTATCTACCATTAGAATAATCAAAGATGGTTGGAAACTAGGCTTATAAATTAAAAAAATTATACTTTAGGGACCACAAGGAAATGGGAAACACTATGATTAATGGAACGTACTCAAATCAATCAACAAACAAATGAGAAACAAAAGACACAAAGGGAGTGGTATAAATTGAAGGGTTTTCACCCTCACATAATTGTTATCTATGTAGTGCTACTTTACCTTTGGTTTCTTATAGGATCAAAACCTTATCTCTTTGTATATCTTCTTCCTCATCTATATACTCACCTCTTATTTCCTACTTCTCTCTTGATGGTCTTTCAATTCATATTACTTCAATAATTGGACTTTGTGGAGGGACGTGAGCTCTTAAATTCCTCCTTTAACAAATTAAAATTTTATTATATATGGAGGAGGTTTCATTTATTGGTTTGGTTGAGGTAACCACAATATTAGTCTCTTGGATTGATGTAGCAATAGATTGGGCATGGCCTTCTGAGTCTAAAGATTCAAAGAAAAATGGAACATCTTGAGCTCCTCCAAGTGAAGTATCAACCACCCAAGGTCTTTATTTATATATTTGAATTGCACGGGAAATGTTGGTGAAGGTTTACCTTGGTCCATTAATGGTTAATAAGGTTTTTTCACTAAAAAATGGAAGTTAACCCATCCTCTTATAGGTAGGAGTCAAATGTGTGTATCTATAATTGAAATAAGGGGCTCCCCTTGAGTTATTTTCAAGATATCCTCAACAAATCCCATTGTTAACCAAAAAATTGAAGGAAACCCATCCTATTATGGGAAATATTTTAATGTGTGCATCTATGATTTAAATAAAGGGATCCCCTTGAATTATTTTCAAGAGAGCCAAACACAATCCCAAAATTTTTTCCATCTTTTTGATGTGAGAATCACTCTTGGAATTGATAAATAGGAAATCATGGTCATAAGGCTCATGTTGGTATGAAATCTGAAGGCCTAAAATGTTTTTTTTTAGTTTACCATGGATCGCAATACCTATGTGGTAGTGTGGCTAGTGCATAGTATTCCTTATAACTACTAGCCTCATAAAAATGTTTGTAATTTACATAACACATTCTATAAATCATGAGGTAAGAGCCATGGAATGTTATCTTATTCTTCCTCTTCATACCTTCATATATTCCCCACCATAGTTGGTAGGCTATCTCATTCTCTCCTAGTATATATAGTACATATTTGGGGAGATTTAGGGGTACAACCTTATGGCTCATGACTATAATTACAGTGTAGTCAAGATACAACTAGTAATCTCATTTATCTATTAGTGTTTCTAAAATTCTCTTAGATACCCTAGGTAGTGGATATTAATGAATTACCATCCACACTTGAGGGTATATGTCATCTCTAATATGAGTGATGTTCTTGGTATAAGTGTATATGTACATAAAATAACTTGAATCACATATATAATTATTAATGAAGTCTAGATCTAGGATCTAAAGTGATCCATTATGCATATAAACTATGCACAAAATATTTTCTTGGTATAAACCTAGTATTTTCCATTATGAAATTTAGTCCCTTATATTTTATGGGGAAGATGTATATAGCCAATTATCTTTGAGACGGTGTCAAATTCACCTTGTGACTATGTGCATCCACCTAGTGAATTAATTCTAACAACTCTGAGTAATTGAGGTAGTCATTATTGAACACTATTGGATCAAAGATGGTGTCTTCGTACTCTATTTAATCCTTAATGGATAATGTTAATGGGGGCATGAATCCTCATAATGTATTGGATGAGGATTCTATATATAATTTATAGGGTTGAAAAATTTTTGGTTATTCAATTTAGCAAATTAGCTCTCTTGAATGCACTGCAAGATCAAAATGTAGGTAGTTAGACCTTGTTCACAATAGCTCAAACTTATTTTATGATTGATGAGCATGATACTTGTTTCTAATTCATTGATATAGCTTTCGTATTCAATTATAGTTTGTGAACCATTAATTTTCAACATCTATAAACTTAATTTGTTTGTTCAATTTTAACTTTTCCACTGCTTTTGGTGGGTATGCCATGTAGACACTATAGTATTTAAACACAACTCCACATCATTAAATTTTTCCAAGTGTTTTAATGTCACTCTTTCCACTTTGGTCTACAAATGCCATAGAAGCTCTTGGTAGTCAGGGGTTGGAAGTTATGTTAAAAATAATTTTTGCTAAGAGAATTTTTTTTTGAAAAAAAGTTTTGAACACTTTTATCAAATACCAAAATGAGCAAAAAATAAAAGTTATGAACAATTTTACCAATGGCCAATTCCTCTAAATAATTTTTATGAAGACCAAAATTCTATACATTTATTTAAATACTTTCACTACATAATTTTGCTAAAGACCAAAATCTTGAAAAATGAATTCTAAACATTTTCTCTGAAGATTAAATTCCAAAAATAAAAATCTCCAAATACTGGGTTCCCAAAGATCAAATGGTAAATAATCTAATATATGGTGAATAAAATTGCAGGGCCCAACCTACAAACTAATGTTCCAAACAAGACCTACAAACAAAATCCTCGAAGAGTAGTTTTGTTCAAAGGTTCATATAGATTTGAAATGATGAAGAGTATCAAAGATATGCTTCTAAATAAAATTTATGAAGACCTAATTTTTCAAAGCCTTGGACTTCATAAATTATGTACCTCCTAAAAACCTAGGCATATACATAACCTCTGAAGAGTATTAATAGCTTAGTATAAATAAATAGAAAATGTTTATAGAAATTTTAAAAGTAATTAAGTTAGGTGAAACATATAAATATCTCTTGAAATAAGACCTTCAAGATAGGTCCAAACATTTTCAAAACATAATGGGTCCCTATTCTTAAAAAATGGGAGTATGTTGGTTATAATAAATGGTGCCTTACAAGGGGAATACTCATGAATATTTTAGAACCCAAAGCCTTTGGTTAGTAACTATATATCAAACATGAACCATTTCAAAACATCATAAATGAATTAGATAGAAAAAAGAGACTCATAGTAACCATAAGCAACATACTTTCCTTTCTCATACCCTGGATCTATATATGGGGAAGTGATTTACTTTTAACCTTGTTATGAGGATTTTAGTAGAAATTTTGAATAATTATAGTTGACCTTATAGTTTATGGGAAAACATATTTAAAAGTAGGGAAACTTTGGCATTGTGTCGCTACCAAACAAGCATCCATAGCCTTGATAGATGTACCTTTGTGCATTTTCTTTCCTCCTGTACTCTTACATGATGCATGATAAATTGATCTTATTTCATCATTTGAACCTTTTATCACCTTTAGATTTTATATAGGTTTAATATATCACTCTTTTTTAGGATGCATTGATCTGTATTTTTATATTTTTTTCATAGAATATTGTTAGAAGAGGGAGATCAAAAACCGTAGTGAGATGGTATATATGAAATGATAATTTTCACCAGATTATCCCTATCATCTATATTCATATCAATGGTTTTTTCCTTAAATAAGGATTAAAATTAAAGGTGAATTTGATCCAGTGAAGATGAGAAAACTTTCTAAATTTTTATGAAGTAATTAGATCAACCTTTATATTACAAATAGTAGAATTTAATGGTATCTTGGTCATGATTGATTTTATTATTGAATACTAAAATTCTAGAGATCTTAAACACAAGGGTGTAAAACTTGTAAGTAATATATTTATATGGATTTACTTGGAGTCTTACCCACAAGATAATAATTTAGCTTATAATAATATAATTTAATAACAAGTATAATATGGGAAGTATACTTGCTTGAGCATACTAGGGGAAGTCAATTAGATTATCATGGAACTAAGAATATTTTTTTCTCTAGAAAGCAGGGAAATAAATTAAGAAAAATGAAATGATCAAAATAAGAAACATTAACCTAGGAAGTAGTAAATCTAACTATGAAATCAATAAATCTATTCTATTATTACCTTTATGATAACACCTAATATTACTTAGGGATATCTCTAAATGGTAAAACTATGAAGTAATGTATCAAAAACTATCCATTGACTAGATATGGTAAGTTGTTGCCTTAGATCTTTCTTAAATGGAAATCATTATTACCTAGGATCTCTAAAATATAATAAGGTTCAATACACAATGGGGTAAACTTGTCACGTTGTCCTATATTTTCATGGACTTTATCTTATAGAAGCACCAAGTCAAATATTTTGAATGCTTTGAATTTTGTTCTTTTGTCAGACCACCTTTTAACTGTCTTAATTTTTACTTAAATTCTATAGGCTTCAGTCTTTGAGTCCTACATACCTATCATGTTTAATAATCAAGAGTCCACCTTTTCACTTTGTTCCATATACTCCTGCATAAATTGACATCCTGGTAATTTAATCATGATTAGAAAAATCAACTATCATCTAATTCCATCAAGTAAGGCAAAGCCTTGAGGTCATACTTATATATTATTCGATCATACCATAATATATGCTTTATTAGATTATGCCAATATCAAGGTTTTTTTGCTTCTAATTTTTTAATGGCATTAATCACGTTTTCAATTATTGATTTAGTCATTCCATTTCCTTGTGGGCAATGGTTGGATGATGACGTGATAGTCATTTAATTAATTTAAGGCCCATTTAGTGAGTTTAGATATTATAATGTTGGACCATTATCAAAAACTATAGAAATAGGGGTACCAAATCTAGTTGTGATGTTTTCCCATAGAAAGCTAATTACATCTTGTGCTCTTGAATACTTTATTGATACCGATTTGGTCCATCATGTATAATAGTCCATAATAGTGAGTAAAAACTTGTGTCCATCTAAAGAATTGGGGCTAATCATCCCAATGAATTCCAATCCACATTGAGAAAATGATATTCCTTTAATAACATGATAAAAAGGCATTGTTGCATGCATATATCCTTCTTCCAAGACTTATCATTCATGACATACTATTACATGAACATGTGCATCCTTAAATATTGTTGGCCAATAATAACCCATTCTAAGGATTTTATGGGTTATGGTATTGATAGAGTGATGCCCACTACTTATCTTTTGGTGTAAATTTTTTATAATGTATTGAGCTTCTTCTCATGATACACATCTTAGGTATATGCATTCATAATTTATTCTATAGATAATCAATTTTTGAATCATATAATGAGTAAATTTGAGACTCAAAACTCTCCTCTATTATCTTTTGAGATCTATCAAACAATTACATGTGAGCAAGTATTGAATAATATTATTATATTAATCTCCTTTAGATACTTAGGTTTTATGAACTCATTCGATGGTGATGTGTAGGTCAAGTTTAGTCATGAGATGAATGATGCCCTACCTCTAACAATATTGAAAGGCTTGATTTCTATGTCAAACTCCTAGTATTTTTCCATCCATTTTCCTTTATGTTCTCCTAATTCATTTTGGCATAAAGTGATATTGATAGTAGGATATTTTACAATAGTGTTGGTATTATTCCTCATGATCTAGTGTCTAAACTTATTTACTACTTTAATAAGGGTAAATATTTATTATCTATCATGAAATACTTAAGTTTTTCTTCTTTCAATTTTGTTGTCATGAATGCAATAGGGTGTTCACTTTCATATTTATTCTAGGTAAGCATGATGAGAATGGTATGTTCTAAAGAGAATGAATATAATAAGAAATATCTAGTGAAGTCTAGACTTATCAGTACATGGGCTTGAGTTATTACATCTTTAATGTCTTGAAAGGACTTTCAAGCCTCTATTTTCCATTCCACTTTATCATCTTGCTTGAGAGTTAATTTGAGATGTTTAACAATTTATGAAAATAATGAGATGAACTTCCTCATGAAATTTATTTTTCCAAAGAAAGATTTGAGATCCTTTTTGCTATTTTGAAATGTAATCTTTGATATCCTCTAAATTATATCTAGGTAAATTGTGATTCCATCTTTGGTGATGATGTGACCCAATAGCTTACCTTTAGTGATACTAAATATTCTCTTCTTGGGGTTCAATGAGATGTCCAACCTCTTCCATCTTTCAAAGATTGATTGTAGCTAGCATACATGATTAGTTTTGGTTTCTAAGCAAATAGTGAGGTAATATATGTAGATGATTACACATATAACTATTATCCATTATAAATCATGATCCATGGCTCACTAAAAGGTAGTTTATGTATTAATTAGGCCAAACTACATCCTCTTGTACATATAATTACCCCACTTTTTTGTGAATTTAGTCTTCATTTTATCGTTTAACTCAACTAGCACATGCTTATATCCTAAAAATCCATCCAAGAAGGACATCATTCTTGAACCACTCACTATCTGGATGACCTTGTCCAAGGAAGGCAAAGGATAGTTATCTTTCTCACAATATTTATTCAAGTTTTCAAAAAAATGTGGAACCTAATTTCCCCATTCTTTTTCTTAACTAGAAATAAGTTAGTTACCTAGGTATAATGTCTAATATAGAAAACTACTTTTACATTCAACAAATTTTCCACTTATTTTTGACTAAAAGTCTCTAGGATAAGATTTAATGAACTATGTCTTTGACTAAGTGGTTTTTGCTCTAAATTTAATGGGATTGTATGGGAGATGAATATTGGGTTTAAAAACTTCAAATATTCATATGTATATGCAATCACATCTTTGTACTAGGTGAGTAAATTTTTCACCATTTGCCTTTCTTCTAGAGTACAAGTAAGACTGATGTTATTTTAGTGTAAATCATGCTCATCTACTAAATTTTCCTTTTTGAACCTAGATTCATTCAATTTTGATTACATTTGTTTTTATGATTCAAAATCTAGATCAAATGTCCTTTCTAAAGAAACCATTCCTAAGGGAAGGTAGTTTTATTTCAACTAAATGACTCTTTCTCCATCTAATTCCATTTGGCTTAGGTAACTAATCTCCTTATCATCATGTTGACTAAATTTGACTTTTAGTCAAATTTGGTCAACCTCTACACATTGAAACTTTTCCAAAGGTTCCTAAATGTCTTATATAGGTCTCATGTTGGTCTAAATATCTCACATATCCCTACTCTAGCCTTGGTTTAAGCCAATCTTCTTTGTACTTATCTAGTCAACCAAAGTCAACTCTATTCAACCCTATTCAAACATGGTAAAAGTCTCAAATTATTCTATAAATGTCTAAATATGGTCATTTAGATTCTCTAAGTTATTCCTAGGTAATAAATTGGTCCTTTACCATGTATCATATGCAAAAATGCCTTTTTTGGTCATGTTTTGGTTCATTTAATGACTTGTACAAATTTTCCAAGTAAGCATATTTGTCACCAAGCAAGTTTTCAATGTTTATGGGGTTATAATATGTCATAAAGTGATCAAAGGTAGTCAATAAATAGTTTCATGCATGAAAATAGGGAGATCTCATTAAAAATAATCCATTAATTGCACTTGTATAGACTTGGTGAGTTCAACTTCAACTAAAAACATTGTCCTAGTGTCTGTTCAACTTCATAAGGTCTTTACCACACCCTTTTTGCATAGAAAAGGTTAAGAAGTATAGTTTTTACTTATATTTCTTCTTTCTTGCCTTCACAGGCAAAGGAGAGTCAAATTTAGAAGCATAGTGCAATCTATATCAATGAAGTTGAGAGGAGTAATCTTGAGGGTTGAAAGAGGTCTGAGTTAAATTCAAATCCATAACAAGATTTTTTAGATTCATGGATCTTCCTTCATGACCCATCACTAAGAAGCTAGGTAGATTTTTATGCTCTTACATTCAAGAAGGGTCCTTGTTTGAGCTATTTTCTAAATATTTTACTTTGGTTTGATGGTTTTGATGGTTTCATATGTTTCTCAAGGCATATCCATAGGTTCTCCAAGGTTATTTTCATTTTCTAAGTTCCAAGAGTTTAATAAGCCTCTTCTAGGCTTATTCTTTGTCTATTTTTGACGTCACTACTATATACTTAAAAATATGCACCTACAGGTGCCTTGAAGGATGTCTTTCCCCATTGAGATGAAGGAATTGAATGTTGTTTTAATTTTTTTGAATTATGAAGGTGCATTTGATGATTAAGATAAAAATAATGGAGCAAGAATCATTCATTTTTCTTACAATATCATATTTTATCCTTGTTAGCCACCTATAGGTGGTGCCAATAGAGTATGAGGTACCTTTTGAGGTATGAAAGAATGATGAATCATTCTTTGGGATATTTATATACTAAGGGGATCATAATATACATTTCATAAGGGTTTAGATGTTATGAAAAGTAGAGGTTCTCCTTCAAATAAGTGATGACTGAGATATAGGGATTTTTTCCCTAAAATCATGAAATAGAGCCCTTGAGTATTTTGTTGATTTTATACAATAAGGCTATTATGTATTTTGAAGGGTCCTAACATGCTCAACTTGTAATTACTAAAAAAAAAAATCTCTCAAAGTGATGTGAGAGAATGACCTATGGAATAAAGTTAATGGGAACTCTAAGAATGCACTTTGATACACTAAGCTTAGTCAGTTTCATCTATAAGTTTTAACTTAAGAGTGACCTTTTCCTTGGAAGTGATAATTCCAAACATATTTTATTTCTTGAAGAACCTTATAAAGTATGAAGGTACATTAGTGATTTTTAATATTTTTAATATGCAACATCATAGTCAAGCATCTACTATAGGTGTGTATGACTTACAAAAGGCTATCTATAACCAACTATGAGCAAGCAGAGAGGTATGCAATCCAAGATCAAAAGGGGACCTTTGTCACTCATGTTTTTAACCTATCCCTAACATCATGCTTAAATAATTCAAATAGATAATAGGGATGTTATGACTCAATATCACCAAAACTAATATGAGTTATATGTTTTTACCCCACACACTCATCCTCAGTCCATACAGATGACCTCAATAAGCACCTACAACATGTTATAATGCAATTAACTCAAGCATGATACCTTTGATGTTTTGAAATACTAAAAAGTGAATTAAAGGTCAATGTTTCATATTTTGGTAAGATGAAATTAAAATAATATCTAAAATAATCATAAACTAGTTATAATGAGTGATAAACATCTACAGGAAGAACCCAATTGCAAGATGACTTAGTATAGGTAAAACACAGTTTAAACCTCCTTTGAGCATAGGAGAAAAATAAATATGAATTCAGAGTGATATACAATTTAATGTGTCATAAAGTATATTAAATAAAACATTCACACATCATAAATTATTTCCAATGAGAAAATAAACTTACAGGAAGGAATCTATAGGGTTGTCATAGTCAAGTAGGGAGGCCTTATTTTGTAAGCTTAGGTAATATGGGAGAATGTTTATAGTAAAAAAAGGTATTTACTGATTTATAATCACATAAAATATGATTATATCACCATTTATTAACTATCACTAGTTTATATTCACCAAGGAAATTATTATAAAAGGAAGCAAACACAACCCTTATGCCCTACCTATAGATAGTCTACTCCCAAAAAAGTTAGTCTTAGAATTTGTGTTTTTTGATGAGTCAAATATTAGATTCAAGAGATATATTTTTATGTATTTCACCCTTATGACTTGTATAAGCCCTTATAATACTTTTTTGTCCTAAGAAAATAGGGAGACATGCCTTTGTTTTGTCTCTAGGGCAAGGTTCTTTCTCCTCGCGCCAAACTAGTAGTTTTGAGGAAAATAGATGAAATGGTGGACCAAAACGAGAAAAGACACTTCAAGATGTTTTTTGGATGTGATAAACATGTAATAAATCATTTTAAACCAATCTATAATATTTTAATCCAATCAAGGTGGTTTGAACAACATGATTTGTAGGTAGCGTAATTAGACAAGATATAAACCTAACTCCAGATAGGGAGTCACTTCTAGTCAAAGAATTTACAAATAATTATAATGATTTTAATAATGTTTATTGGGGTGTAAATTATGTTTTAAAATTATATAAGTGAATTTAAAGTGTTAATAGGTTTCATTTAGCTTAAGAGTGTATGGCAGACCTACTAGGCAACATTAGGCCTAATGTCAAAGTGGGGGGGGGGGTGGGGCGCTTCTACATTTTCACACAAGATAAGAATTATTTAATATGGAAAGATATTTGTGGGATAATCCTAGGTATGTTGGAAAAATAATTTTGAAAATTTTTCCATTAAGAAGACCCTTGTTGGCTTGAAGATACTCAGACCCTATAAAATGCATGGAAGAGACACATATGATCATCTTAGAAAACTCAAAACTTTCATAATAGTTTGAATGGTAACATAAGGTGTTTATAGGTGTTAAGGAGGGTACCTAGGATGATCTCAAAGGAATTAGTTTAGAGTTTCAATGTGTTAACTCTATGACCAATTCTTAAGACTTGAAAATACTAGAAACCCTCCTTAAGGACCCAATGGAGAAAAGAAGGAAAATGGAGCATCTAATTTGGGTGTAAATTTAATGAAACCAACTTGGAGATATAGAGGACTCTCTAGGGTCTTGTTCCATGTAATTGAGATGTACTACACCTATATGAAAGAGGTACAATAGGGATTATTTTGACAAATTTGTGTGTTTTAAAGGTATGGAGATGTTTAAAAAGATGAAAACACCTTTAAGAGAGAGATTAGGACTTGTTTTAAGTCCTCATGTCATATATCAAGCTATCCAATCTCCCAAGTGTGCCTACAATCTACTTCATCTTGACCAATCATAGTGAGTAAGTAGTAAACACTTAGTGAAAATGGTAAAACCCAATTGGGAAGCCTTTTAAGGCTTGAGTGATTAACATGATGACTTGGAAAATATTGAAATGTGTCATTCCTCCTTTTTCATGGATCATATATTAAAACTAGAAGGATTTTGGGTGCCAAGTGTGAGAGGTGCATCAGAAGGAGTCATTTTGTAACTATTTGAGATGATATCCTTATGGACAGAGGAATATGAATGATTAGTCACTAATCTAATGCATGTGATGGTTTGTTATTAACCCTTACCATTTAAATCAATCATTAGACCTAACCTTATTTAGTTGAGAAGGATTTTTGTGAGGGAAAATCATGAAGATAGTTTCATGTGCAAGAAAGAGAGAATGTATGCCACATACGGAGGAGTTAGATGACTCGAGAGACATTTTTCCATATTTTCCTTATAGGACCTATCTCATTCTTAATTATATGACTATTTTAACTCCTCCCTACTTGATAAGTGTCTTCGTGACTTTTGAACTTAACTATCTCTCTCCTCTCACAACTGTTATATATTCTAGCCTTTTTAGCTATTATATAGAGCTCTCCACTTGAGTATGGCGAATCCCTACCAATTTTTTTCCTTGAATTAATTAATAATGTTGTTTTACCTCACTAAAGTTTTCACTAAGTCCATGTTTTTGTTTTTGATCTTGTGTAAGTGTATTTTGCTTACCTTCACATGTTACTCTTCCTAGTGCCTTGTGTGGATTGAAAGCTCTCTTTTGCAACTCAACAAGAAGTGTCTAATGTGTATTGTAGGTATAGTTATTAGCTCATTAATTAGTGTTTCTAGAAGACCTATTATCTAATTCTTCCTATCCTAAGCTCTCTTCAATACCCCATGCATGAAACATTGATGTAGAAGAGAAGTATTGAATTAAGTGAACTATATTGAAGGCCTTAAAGGACTCAATTAAATCCAAGATCTATATTTGTACCTCTTTAGGTATGATAACTCACACCGGTATTTTTTCTTGACCTAATTGACAACTAATTATTAATCTCCATATATTATTAGTTATTTGACATAATTTTTAAGAGCACAATGTAATCCCAAAACTAGTGCCTCATAATCCACTTTACTATTGGTGAATGTTAATTTAAATCTATATGTTATGAGACATTCTTACCTTCTAGATCCACCAATTCAATAAAAATGTTTGATCCTTGCTTGGATATTTCACTATCAAAGTGGAGAATCCATAATTAGGAAGGTCCTTAGACTTCTAGGTCCTACACCTCATGCTTTGTGGTAAATGTATAAACTCCAATGTTAAGGGATTTGTATCTTACCTATTCATTACTATTATTGAATTGAGTAATAGGGTGATTCATTCTTAGTTATTGATTAATTTGTATCTAGTTTTCAAAACCTCTCTTGAGAGAAGTCTTTTGCTACATACCCATTCACCATCTTGGACAAGTCTTTACTGAGTATGAATCTATATCCTTTTGACATATCTACTACATGTATGTAAATTTTCATTTTTACTCATGGATTTGATTTTACTTGTATTCATACATCATTTAGTTATCCTACTACATGCACCACTATCTTATCTAGATATGAAATCATCCTCTTTGATGGGATTGGAGTCAATACAAGTTTTTTTGAAAATAAAAGATGAAATTACCTAGCCAAAACTCTAGAACCAACTAAGCAATTATGAGTGTTTTATAAAAATGTTGTGATAGTCAATAAGAAATGAATAACTTATATTTTTCTCTTGTTTATGACATTGGTATGATTAACCTTTATCTTTTCTTCATTTGACTTTCCTATAATGGACCTCCATAGGATCTCCTTTTGTTTAAAGGTCTAAGCCAATTCATGAAGAGTGATGTTAGATTTAATATTATTCATGTCTTTAATAATTTTATAACCTCCTTTACTTTGTTTCTCCTTATGTTGGGGTTGTTCATTCCCTCTTGGGGGAGGTGGATTATTATTAGTCCTTAGATTTATTGGAATAATAGTGTTGTTTGGAAGAGTAGATGTCATGAATGGGTGATTTTTATTTATATTGTAATTTAACTTTTGATAATATTTGAATTCATGTATTTAATTGGATTTATCCTCTCCTTCATTTTCATCCTCACCTAGATAATAAGACTCATGCATTTCAAATACCATGGTGGTGTTTGAGGAACTAGATTTTATGTGGAACTTTAGTGGGTTGTTTATCAAATATTGCCTTACCATCTCCCTTTATAATATCTCAAATTTCACACAAAATTTTACACATTCAAGTTCACCATGTTGTGATTTATTATGGATTCTACACCAATTGGGTATAGCTATTTCTACTATATTAATGGCTAGCAACTTATTGGGTTGATATTGCTATGTGTTATTTGTAGATCAATTGAAATGTATAATATATCATTGAAAACTATAATTTTGGTTATTATTATATCTTTTAGTGTTACCCATCTTCCTCTAAATTTTCAAAAATAATTTCTCAACTTTTGGACCATTCTTTGTATAGAATCAATTTTTTCTTTGGTAGAATCAACACCCTATATAATTATATTATTAGATGGAATTAAAGTCTAGTTTTTATTATGACTATTAATATATACCTAATTATTCATATAACCATATTTATAATTAGACATATTCTACATCAGAGGAGGTAGTGCGTATAATTAATTCTAGTTGAATGCAAGAACATTTTTATTAACATGAGGTACTAGATTCAAGGTTAGAAAACTAACATTTATATTATGGGTGCCTGGTACTTGGTAATTAATTTGCTTATCAATATTGATATATTATTCATATGTTAAAGCTAGAGTGGTGGAAGAAACCTCTCTTCATAAGAACATTACAATGATTAAATCTAGGGTGTATTTGTACATATTTAATGCTAATATTACATTTAATCTATATGTTGGACTTAGCAAAGCATACATATTCTAAAATATTGCATTGAAAGCCTAAATTATCTCATTAGCCTCCCTCTTCATGTTGGTGAAATGTTGATACACTAGGCCAATACTGGTAACTTGTCCAAATTGGGCAAGAAATGTGATCTGACATGCATTATAGGAATTAATTGAGTTCTCTTGAAGGTTGAAGTACTAATCATAAAAACCATACTAAAAGGTAAAAGTGAAAATATTACATGCAACATATTTATTAATAACATTTATTAAACTCAATGTAGCCTTGAAAGACTTGATATATTCATGTCTAGTTCTTCCTCATGAGGGTGATAATGAAGGTAGATACTTATCTAGGTTCCTTGATAAATTGTGCACATCCCATGGGATGGAAATGGAATATCCAAATAATAAAGATTGTTAGTATGATTAATGATGATATGGATATTTGTTACTATATAAGGTGTCTTAACCCAAGGTCTATTAGGAATAACCAATATAGATATAGGCCTTTGATGTGCTGATAAAGGGGAAACCAAAACAATAGTTCAGGTCCTAAACTTGGTAACTCTCTTGGGTGCCTCCATTACAACTCAAATGTAGGAGATAACCTCTCACTCAAGGAAGGAACACAAGTGGCCTTCATTATAGTGCCATATTATCTCTTATTTATGTTGGTCTTATGCACATCTGTATATTTAATGAGCTAGACTATAAAATTTTATGATCTCAATGGAGGTAAATTAAACTATAAGGAATGAGCTATAGGTATGGGTTAAACAATATGGTGAAAAAATAGTAGGTTGAGCATGTAGGTTGTTAACTAGGTGTGATTTTAATGAAATGAGTCCTAGTAAAGAAATCAAAACCTAAGTGAATTGGATGGATGAATGGAGTCTATTATAGAGTGGGTAGGTCTTATTCAAATAAACTTCAAAAATATGGAAGGGTAGAGTAGATAATAATGATATAAGGTTTTAATGGGTCACCTATTAGGCTGGTTCTTTATTGGAGAAGTATTTCTAGAACTAATGCTTGTTGTTTGTAGTTGTTGTACAATCACATATAAACATAGTCAGGTAGTCTAGGATAAAAAATGGCATAGGAAACTTAATGGTTTCAATTAAAGGTTTATATTTTTATAGTTTCTATTACACACCCTTACTCAAGAGATTACAACTTAGACTATAAAGGTATCCTAGGTAGCTATGATACACACCTAGAAAACTATATTAAATGGAAACATTTCTACACACTTTAGAATATTAAGAAAGTAAACCAATTTCTTAAAGTCAATGGTATTTACTAACTATTCAATATATTATGCACATATAAAATAAACATATAGTAATTTTAACAAAAGTAATTATCTGTAGATTTTACATACTTGAAATTATTGAATTAAAATAACCCAAAGAGAATAAAGCCTTAATTACATATAGATAGAAGGAAAATGAATCCACATAGTTGCATGATAATCAAAATGATCTCTTCCTATACTTAAATGTTTTTCAACCTTTAGAATGAGGATTATGTAATATATGTATATATATATATATATATATATATGACACTAAAATAAGAATCAAAGTTATAATTACTTGATATAACTATGAATTTTCATGAACTTGGAAGATGAGGTGAGCCCTCCCCAAGTGTGTGTGTGTGTGTGCAAACACACACACACACACACACACACACACACACACACACACACACACACACACACACACACACACACACACACACACACACACACACACACACACACACACACACACACACACACACACACACACACACACACACACACACACACACTTACTTACACACACTTGGGGAGGGGTCACCTCATCTTCCAAGTTCATGAAAATTCATAGTTATATAATGTAATTATAAATTTGATTCTTACTTTAGTGTCAAAATTGCATGTATGCATGCTTATAGTTAATTACAACTATGTCAAAGGTAAGATAACTTGTCTAAATAAATGTAACATGTGCATGCTTATAAATAGTTTAGGAAAACTTTTACATTCATATACCAAGTGTAATAAACTACAATTACATAGATTAGTCTTATATGCATGACTACATATAAAATTAAAGTTTAACTAAGGCTTGTTGGGTGACTACATGACACTGCTTATTATTGTGGTAGGTGTTGAAGTAGTATCTTGAGATGAACTAGAAGTTAAATCATTATATTTGTTCCTCTCTTATAAATATTGAAAATCATTATTATCAATATCATGATGGTACCTAATGATATCCATGTTCAATAGTGTGGGTTTGCATACCTTATTTATTTATTTGATCAATCATGCATGTTCAACTTTAGTATTCCTAAAATTAAATTAGAGTATTTACACTTCAATAAATTTCTTCCATGGAAATTTCAACTCAGCTTCAATATCCTCCAATATCAATCCCTATAGGTTCTTCTTGAAGTTTGTTGAGACAAATTGAAGAAGATGGTCAAATTTAACTCTACTTATTAGCATATCCATAGAGTATCTTATTATTGAGAGCTTAAAATCCTATAAAATATACATAATAAGGCTTTGATACTTTCTATACTTGTTTATTATTAGCTTAGCTAATGTAACCCACTCTCTTATTTCTTATGTCTTGATGAACACTAGATTGATATAATTTAAAGCTTCTAATGGTGTCGTCAAATATAGGTGGACATATTCCTTATTTTTTGTGTAAACAATGAGGATTTTTAGCTTATTCTCATCTTTCTTTAAATAGCTAACTAATTTGTCAAATTCAATGATATTAGGAGCTAATTCATCCCTCACAATAACAATAGCCTCCATAATGTTGTATAGTATTCATGCTACACTCTATACATATATTTCAATCTATATGGGAACATGAGTTATTTATTATTATAACATAACTTATTATAACTCTTTCTCAAGCTCTTTTCTTTATAGTAATGTTCATTCATGGAGCTTGAGGAAAGCATCCTTGTGTGTCTTAAAATAGGATTTGAAATCCTCAATGTAGGGGGACTACCCCACTTTATTGTTATTTCTCTTAGATAAGGTGAAAAATTCTTGTATTTCATCCAAAATTATCCCCCTTTTGTATTCATCTTCAATTTTACTTTTCTTCACCCTTTGGAAACTACGTGAATATTTTTTAAAATGGAGCTCATTGTGGGTAGTTTTGTTATTGTAATATTTGTCTATTGATAAGCATGTTATTTAATATTAGCCACCCTTTATGAAATGACCATTTAGGTTGTGTATGTTTCTAGAGCACATTTAGAGGTAGTCTTAACCAATATATCTTTTGAGGTCTACTTTGAGGCCTCTTTAAGTAATGGATAAGGAAGGGAAAGCCATATTACTTTAGACTAGTCAACACCATCATATTAAGGTAATGGGTGGACTCTATACACTTGTTTCATCTTTTTATTCTTATTTTATGATATTATACTGGTGTCTTAAAAATAACTAAAGAAAGGCATTGGCAAACCTAATTGAGTAGATTATATATATAGTTCCAGACTTGTTAATACTCCCTTATCTTTCTTGGAAGCCTTATTTTTGGTCTTTGGGGGTGTTGGTGTAGTGGTGGAAGTAACCATAGTGTAAATAATAGGAATGGATACAAAAAACACAATTGGACGAGTAGGAACTACTAGGGAAGTGGAGACAATAGGGGTGTAGAAAACATCCTCTACCTTTGGAAAAACCAAAGATGGTTTGACATTAAGCTCAAAGGAAACAAATTATACTTTAGGTACCATAAGGGAAGGGGAATTGCTAGGATTAAGAGAAATAGACTCAAAATAACCAATAAACAAAGGAGAAATAAAAGACATAATAGGAGTGGTATAAACTGAAGGAGATGTACCCTCACTTGATTATTCTCCACATAGTATTAGTTATAATTTGGTTTCTTGGAGGCTTAAAACCTTAACTCATTTTATCTCATACTCCTCATCTATAGACTCGTATTTTATTATATTTTACTCTCTTGATCATCATTCTATTAATATTACTTAAATAGTTAGACTTTTTGGAGGGATTTGAGCTCTTAGATTCCTCTTATAACAAATGGTAATGTTTTTAGCTATGAAGGAGGCCTCTTGTGTTGGTTTGGTTGAGGTAACCATAGTATAAGTATCCTTGGATGATGTACCAACATGATTGGCATGGCCTTCTAAGTCTAAAGGGTTAAGGTAAATTGGATAATCTTAAGATCTTATAAGTGAAGTATCAACCACCCCACACTCTTTATTTAAGATTTCAATGCCATAAGGAATGTTTTTGAAGGTTCCCATTGGTCAATTAATGGTTAATAAGGTTTTTTGACCCAAAAATAAAAGGTATCTCATCTTCCTATATGTGAGAGCCTAATATGTGCATATGCACTTGAAATAAAGGGTTACCCTTGAGTGATTTTCAAGAGTTATTAACCCAATCCTGCTATTTATGCCATCTCTTTGACGTGGGCATCACTCTTAAAATTGAGAAATAGGAAATCATGGTAATAATACTCATGTTGGCATGAAATATCAAGGCCTTGAATGTGTTTTTCTCTTTACCATGAGGTTTCTAGTCCCTATGTGGTAGTGTGCCTAATGAATAGTATTCCTTAAATCTTCCATCCTCATAAAAATGTTTATGATTTACATAAAAAATTATACCAATCATGAAGTGAGAGCCATGGAAGATGATATTCTTCTTCTTATTAATATCTTCATCTATCCTTCACCATAGTTGGTAGGCTATATCCTATTCTACTATTTTATTTACTACATATTTGAGGAGATGCAGAGGTGAAACCTTATGGCCTCTGACCATAATCATACTGTAATTGAGATATAGATAGTAATCCCCTTTATCCATTAGTGTGTCTAAAATGATATAGGATACCCTAGTTAATAGGTATTGATGAATGGCCATCAAATCCTAAGGGTATAATCCCTCTGTAATGTGAGTGATGTTCTTGGTATAATCGTACATGTGCATACAAGAAAATGAATAACATATATATTTCTTAATGAAGTCTAAATTTGGGCTCTAAAATGACCCATTACGCATATAAAATATGCCTATCATATCATCTATAAGGTATTAAAACATATAATAATGTCCCCTTGAGGCCTCTTATCATTGTGAAAATTGTTCTCATAGTTTAACACTAATTACCTCGCCTAGAGAAAATGTTAACTTTGAGGTCATTAGTAAGTTTAGCACTGAAACCCATTCAAGGTGAAGGAATTTTATGTTGGGGTAGCCATATAAAATATTCATGAGGGCCATCCCAATATATATTCCCTTATATAAGTTAGTTAAATCATCAACTAATTCTCCTTCATATTGATAGTCTCCCCAGGAATTATCCACTTGCACAATGTTTTCTCAATTGAGTTTTCCTCTTTCCATGAAACTAGTATATACAAGTCATGTATAGAATCATTAATATCTAGGGATAAATACCTATTTATTTCATTTATTAAGATATGTTTTATGATATTTTTATGCTCTAAGTCGTGTAATAATGCTCCCTAGTCACTTTACCAACAAAGAACAAGTCTCTTAGGAGGTCTATGCATGGCATAATCTTGGGATTTGATACTAAACAATGTAGTCCTTATCATTTGAGGGGGAGGAGGTATGTATCCAATTATATTTTATTTAATATCAAATTCACCTTGTGATTTTTCACATTCACATAGTGAATTACTTCCCATAACATTGAGTAATTGAGGTAGTCATTGTTGAACACTACTAGATCAAAGATAATGTCTTTGTACTCTTTTGAAACCCTAGTAGATAATTTAGATGGGGTAAGGAATATTTTTAATGTCTTGGATGAGGATTCCATAGATAATTAAAAAAATTGAAAAAATTATGGTTATTTTATTCAGTTTTTTAGCTCTCCTAGATGCACTATATGATAAAAACGTAAGTAGACATGGATCATTCACAAGGAGGCAAGTGATCCTGAAGCTAGTTTATAACCAAAAATAATTATGCTTATTTCAAATTCATTGATATAGATTTTAAATAAAATTCTAGTTCATTTGAATTTAATGTCTATAAACTTTCTTTACTTCTTTAATTTAAAATTTGCCACTTCATTTAGTGGGTATGCCACATAAGCACTATAGATGTTAGACAAAATGACATGTTGTTGCCTTCCACCAAGTGACATTGTATTTATATTTTTTCTTTGGTCTACCCATGACATGAAATTTCATAGTAGTTAAGAGTTATATGTTATTTTAAAATAGCGTTTACAAAGTGAACAAATTTTTTTAACACTAGTTATGAACACTTATGTTGAAAACTTTTATTGAAGACCAAAATGAGCCACAAGTAAAAGTTCCAAACAATTTATATTAATACCAATTCCTCCAAAAAAAAAAGTACTGAATACCAAAATATTGAGGACAAAAATGTTGAAGACCAAAATTCCAAACATTTTCTCTGAATACTTTCACCAAATAATTCAATCAAAGATGAAAATATTTAAATATGAGTTCTGAACATTTCATCCAAAGAATAATGCCAAAATGAAAATTTTCTACAAACTTAGTTTTAAAAGATCAAATGGTGAAGACATTAATACATGAAAAATAAATTTGTGAGGTCCCAATCTACAAATTTAATTCCAAACAATAAACTACAATAAAATCACTGAAGATTAGCTTTGTGTAAAGGTTCATATACATGTGAAATTTTCCAGACTACCAAAGATAGGATTGCAAACAAAAGTTCTAAAGACCTAATTATGCATATCTTTGAACTTCAAAAATTATTCATCTCTCAAAAACCTAGGAATATACATAACCTCTCAAGAGTATTAGTAAGTTATTCCAAATAAATAGAATATGTTCATCTACATTTGTTGAATAGAAATTTTAGGTACAACATATAAATCTCCCTTGGAAGAAGATTTTCAAGACAGGCCTAGACCTTTTCAGAACATAGTGGGTCCCTATTCTAAAAAATAGAATGGGTGTATGTTGGGTACAATAGATATAATTTCACTAATATGATGTAAGAGGGGTAACCTTTAATGGAGGGTAATTTTTTCAAGTGATTAGTATACACAAATAAAAAAACTGATTTTAGTGAAATCAAGAGTAATGGAAGATTGTCCATATGGATGGAAACAAAAATCAAATGAATTCACTTCAAATATATCCACACACCTTCATTAAATGCTGATTGTCTCTTAAAAACATAAAATCTTAGAAAATAAAATAAATTTAATGGATATTTTAGGATCTATTCCATTACTTACTATTTTCTATATTCTTTGTTATATTTCCTTATAAAGACTCTATGGATATGATTATTACTACATGTTCTCTCCATACATACAAAGTATACCTATATAAAACTCAAAAATCCCTTAATTATGTCATGGTCTATAAAAATAATATAAACTAGAGTCTTCAAAACACTTATTATAAGATGAATCAATAGGAAAAGTGATTCAAGAGGAAGGGTGGATAGATTTTCAATAAAAAATTCATGGATATAATGAGAAGATAATAGAGGATTTCATCACCAACATGGAATGAGATAATTCCAAGGTATAATGGCTTAAGATACTGGTATGTATCAACATCATCAGTGATCTTTCTAGAGTTCTTGAAATTTACATTTTTATAAATAGAAAACCTTTTTATAGGTATATAATTGGAATTTTTCATGTAATGGGGGAATTAGTGGTGGAATTAATTTTAAAATCATTAGGGGTGAATAAGGGTTTTAGAAGGGAGAGTTTTAGGGAACCATGGAGGATTTTATCTTGATAGGTTATTAATTTTTCCACTTGTGATTGTCAATATGGGTATATATTTGGAGATGTAGTGAGGATTGTGAACCATCTGAATCATGGAAAGGATAAACCTAAATGGAGATTAAACCCATGTTACTTCCTCCATAATGTTATTATATTTAGGGTAGACAAATATGTCAACAAATTTAGATCTAGTAGGCATCATGGGCTAGTACAATTTATTTTCCAACACACTTTTCTAAATATAGTTAATGGAGAGGTAAAATGGTAGGAATTTATAGAGGTTAAGTTGAAGAAGTCTCAGACCAATAGAAAACCATTATTTGATACTCTCACACCCAGGTATGGTCTCAAAAGAGGAATCGAAATGGAATAATTTTTTTCAAAGCTAACCAAAATAAGGAGGTTAAATAAAACAAAGATCATTGGAAACACCTCAAGTGCAACTCTAGAATAAAAAAAACCATTCCCATCATATATATTTCTCACACTAAATAATAATCCCAAGAGATAGCCTACACTAAAATATTAAGAAAGAATTTTAGGATAAAAGATCCAATAGAGGAATATAAATTAGATATATTACCAAAGAGATTGATATGAATCATCCTCTCTAAAGATGATGACCTTAAAAAAGGCATGATGTTACATAAATATTTGATAACTTTGATGAAAAAATGCCTATTGAAAGGATTGAGGCAACTTGTGAATATAAATAACCTATAATAATTATTTAATAACAAAGACCAATAGAGATGGAAGAATAATTTATAGGAATATAGGATTTTACAACTATATATGAAATGTAGGAGTTAACAACTAAAGATAAACTAAAGGAAGCAGACATGAGGGAAGATCCTTAGACATGAGGTAAATCACAAGTGAAACCTTAGAGGATCCTCTTTTTCCTTCCTATTCTATACCTATTTTTGATAAGGGTAAGGCCCCAATATTTTAAAATAAATATTGGCCTTTTCATTATGATGAAGAGGATCAAACACAACATGTCATGAAACTATCAAGAGCTAAGACAACCATTACGCAAAAAAAAAAGATAACATTCCCCAAATAATTACTCCAAATTAAATAAGAAACTATTTATACTTTGAAAAATGATTTAAAAGAAACCAAAATATAATCTCTTAATAAATATGATGTGATTTCTCATTTAAAATAAATAGTATCTTAAACTCCATTACAACCCTTATAACCCAACTAGATCAGAGTGTATAAATTGAATTAGTTTACATAAAAAACATGATTACTTGGGATGGAAAAATGTAAATCTTTAAGGTAAGTTAAAGTATAAAATAAAAAAATTAAAGGGGACATTTGAAGTAAGAGACCAAAAATGAAATGTTGAATCCATTTTACAAGAAGGTTGTGAATTAGGTGAAGATTTACTTGCATGTAGAAGGATTGCATTTGGATATGGCAACTTATTACATGAGCAATTTTATAAATGGTAGTTTGTTATAATATCTTTTCAAATTCCCTATTAATTTTAAAATGACAAGTTTATAAAAGCCTATTTTTCTAATTCTATTTATCAACAAATTATTTTATATGAGTTACTTCTAAAGAACTATCTCTTAAAACATATGTTATTTTATGATCAACATATTTATAAGAGAAGTTTAGATTAAGGAATATATTATTTACTTTACATAATCAAATTTTATGGAATCAAAGGAATGGTGAATTCTTTTTAAAAGTAAACACTATTGGAATCATCATGAGACATGAATTTACCTATCCACAAAAACATGTTCCAATTTTAGGAGATTAGTATATGCCCCTAGGATTAGAGATCAATTCCCAAATAATCTACTTAAAATTTCCACTAATTTTGATAAGTTGACTCATAATAAGTTCAATACAGTTCTTGTTGCATGTGATAAAATATGGGATACATAAAATATTACCTTAAAAATAAGAGAATTAATTTCCCATACTAATCAAATATGGTTCTTTAGGAGGGCCATATCCATATTATAAATGACAAGATAATTTTGAAATGAATGGATTGGTGTGAGGTTCATACCTCCATTGATATTTAGTCCCATGTATATATAGATAGAATCATTACCATATGGATTTTAAATATTTGATAAATGGAGAGCCAAGGTTAGAGGATTCAAGGTAAATGCCAATAAAAAGTAAAAAAATTGGGACACATATCATGATATTTATGATCTTAGTCATACCCTAGAGAACATGACACTTTATATATAAAAACAAAGATTATAGCTTGTAATGGGACTTTCAATAAGTTAAGTGTGGGGGAGATGATGAGTCCATAATATGTCTCATCATATCATAATAGTGACCTCCTTTTCATCCTATTTACCCTTATTTAAAGAATATTTGGATGCGAATATCTGAGCTCATTGGTGATTTAAATGAGAATGTGATATATTTATCTTGATTTAACTATGAGAGTCATTGGTATCTATTTTTTCAACTAAGTTTTAACATATACATGGAAAATATGTTAGTTTTGCATGTACAAGTAAAATTTAAGCACTAACATCAAGAGATGATATTTTTTTCAACCAAGATATATGCTAAGGATAAGTTTTAAAGACTCTATAACTCCAAGGAATCCACATGACAATTTTTTAGACTTTTAGCTTAGCTCTAAGGGTCACTAGTTTGATTTTCTACGTCACTAGTCTAGGTTTAAAACTGACTAGTTTTGTTCTAAAATTCAATAGACTAGCTTTGGAGATCTCCATTCAACCTTGTAAGATTAAAATAATTGTAACATTATTGATATATATATATATATATATATATATACACACACACACACACCTATATATATACATACATATATATATATATATACATATATATATATATATATGTATATATATATGTATATATATGTATATATATATATACATATATATATATATATACATATATATATATATACATATATATATACATATATATATGTATATATATATGTATATACATATATATATATATATATATATATATATATATGTATGTATGTATATATCTGTGTTTGTGTGTTTATTATAAATTATAAATAGTTATAAGCCCTTTTTTGAAATACTTTGAAGTAGTAAAAATATAGTTTCAAAAAATAGTATGTTTATATATAGTAACTATATTTATGGTGTCTTTAGAAAGGTGAATAGAAATACTATCTTTGTATTGTTAACAAAATATGAGTCAAAATTTTTAAACCACTAATTGTGTTGCAGCTCATTCATCAAAATCAAATAGGAAGATCATGCGTGAGCCAAGATCCAATGTTTTACACATTTTGTTCTAGAAAAGTGTAAAGGATGTTCTTATGAATTATAAATATATATTGGTTAATATTTAATATTTTTAATCTTTCCTTATAAACATTAGTGTAAAAATTTTAATATATAAACAATGTATTTTTTTGATATAGTAGTTGATAATTTAGGCATGAATAGTTTGAATAAGAATAATCCAATTTTTAATATCTTTTGTAATCAAGTTTTCCATATGAATGAGAAGTTGTGTTCATGAAAAATTTCTAAGATTAAGAGTGTTATAATAAAATTATAAGGAGGATCAAGGTCATATTCATTCTGAGAAATAAGGATTTATTGTTATTTATTTATTTATTTATTATACATTTTAATGTTTTTTAATTTATCCTCAACTTTTATATAGAGTACTATTTTCATTAATTAACCTAAAATCTTGTGTGTGAGTGTGTTTATCTTTAGCAAATTACTTTAAAAATCTACATTCCAATAGTTTAATTTCTAATAATTTTAATTCCCAAAAAAAATATTTCAATTTTCTCATGAGTTCTTATTCCCTCTACTTCAAAAAATCTACATTCTACTCAATTTCCAAACATTCTTATATTTCCCATTCATGAAATTTCATTTCACGAAAACTATATTAATAGTGTGTTTTACATTCCAACAATTTAAATTCAAGCAAAGAGTGCTTTTTATTTTAAATTAAATTATATTATATTTGAATCAAGTGATTAAATATTTTGATCAATAGATTAGATGGTCCAAAATCACCCCCCAAAAATAAGAATGTTAGTCATACCATTTGGATATATTATTGTGTATATCCTTTGGACATCAACTAAGTTTACATTACATATATAACTAAAATAAGAGTAAAAAATAAACCTCATTAGTTGACATGACATATATTCAATGAAACCTAAGGTTTATATATTAAACCATATAGATCCTTAAAATAATCATTGAAATGGAAGTATATCCTTATCTGTAATACATCCTTTCACTCTAAAGTAGATGGGTATATATAAAATAGGGTTATAACATAAATAATAGTCATAAAAACAATGTGAGAATAATAAAATATCCTTAGGTATAACCATTCCTTGTCTACGTGATATGTTTTATATTAAAAAATAATAAATTTCAAGCTTTTACCAAAACCTACTTGACCTGGTTATATGCTTAATGAGATTATATTATCAATACCAAAGGGACTATTTAGTTTATAAAAAATAATGATAATGAAACACAAATTATTAATCATTGAAAATATGAAATTCAAAATTTACACAATAATCATACAAGATACATCCTTACACATTATATTTTCATCATTGATAACTATTTCATTCAAAGCGACAAAGAAGAATGAAATTACATATTTGTATGCTAACAAAAACCTAGTTGCATACCCATAGTATTTTAAACTATCCTATCTTTCATTTTATTTTTCACACATTTTTCCATTTTTAAATTAAATAAATTTTCCCTATTATTAATTTGTTACATGTTGAAATTCTTCTAGATCTTGTTGTATGTCCCTTCCTCATTTCCACTACTCATCTTATTCCCTAGGCTAGGGTATTTGATGCAATGAATGCATAAAAAATCCTAAAAAATATGACTATAATTTTTCTTCAATAATAACTCTATTCTAACTTTCCAAATTTTATTTTGATAAATTAATTGCATGGTTATATCAATTGCCTATGCAAATTAATCACCATGTTCTTCTTAGTAATCATGATTTCCTTAATATTTAAAAATATTCATGGTTAAATTCATGTTTTCAAACCATAATAAACCTTCTCATTCTATGTCAAAAGTGGTTTTTATTACTCACCACTTTGTGTAATGATTATCATGAAAATACATAATATATTTTTGACCTGGTTTAACCCATGCCTCCCCTTACTTGATTTATTACTAATATCTTGGTTTAGTAATTTTGTTTAGTTTTATACTTGATTAATTTTACATGGTCCTTGTTTATCTTCTAAGTTTGGATTTTTTCTTATTACATAAGTTCATATTTCTCGTTATATTCTAATGTTTCCATGCACTATAAAAATTCCATGTATACCACATTGTTTCATATTTCCTTAACCACAAAATATCATCTTGAAAACATTATAGTCATTTGCCCACTTTACATTATATATTAATTCCACATGATATTATAATCTTAAAATCCTCATTTCTATGTTTTTTAATAGTTTGTAATGTGATTGTTTTCTCTAAAGTCACTAACATTTTATTGTATTAACCACTTTAGATGAAGACATTACTAACATTATAAAATCATCAAGTTTCCAAATTTATTATCCACTTTTTATTAATGAGCATTAAACTTATGAATATCCATCTTTAGGGTGTTTTAAAAAGTCTCACTTATGACCTATACCATAATTATTTGTGTTTCCTTTTATGCCAAGTTTTGTAAGAGACTTAGTGAGTTCATTAACAATTCTCATCCATCACCAATGGTGATACTATAATTAGATGATACATCCATAATACACAAAATAATATTAGTAATAAAAAATGTAAAATCAATGATTAAGTTTGAATCATTAAAGTAATTGCATATTAGGCAATCTTAGATTTCCTCATTTTGCACAAGATTAATAGAGTTGAAATAATGATAGATAAGGGTATCATACTGTGAATATATCGATATAAAACATCATAAATTATGTAAGAGGATAAATAAACACACACAAGAATGCAAGCATGATGGGATCCTCTATAGAAGTATTTAGGATTCCTTATTTGTCTATCATACCTTTTTTTATCTTACCCTTTCTAAAATTTTGTCCCATAATAAATCCCTTATTATTTGTGGCCAAGATAGAGACCTAGAAAATAACTCAAAAAACATCAAAAATATTTTCCCCAATGATAAATCATAAAAGCAATAGTAAGCATGTAACTATCGACTATAACAAAATAAAAAATATATTAAATCAAATCTATAGTTGAATTATAAATAAAATATGATACTATAGATAATAGGGAACACATCATTAGTAAAAAATATTATTTAAATATTATAATCTCGTATTAATACTTATAAAAAAAAGAACATAATATGATTGAGTCTAATAAATGATATCGTCAAAATCTATGTAACTACAAGTCAAAATAAAATTTTGCATATGACATGGTTTAAATATAAATCCATCATAATATAAGGTTAAAAAACTAAATTATAAATAATTGGGATGATACATATACATGGCTGAGGATTTTCATTATATAAAATTAAAGTATGTAAATTTGTTGGAAGACATAGAAGAACTAACAGGGAAAGATAATGAGTTTTAAACTTGAGAGATTCATGAGAAATTAGATGGTTATATCTTAATAAATAACCTTATTTTTGGGAAACGTAGGTGTTTAACCCTAAAATTTAGATTAAATAATATAGGGTTAAAAGGGTAGAAATATCCTAGGGAATAAGGATGGTAGACTATCTCTAGAGTAGGCTAATTAATTTAAAGACTTAGATAAAAAAATACTCAATTTATTATGATGAGATATGATAAAAATAGAAATTACATATATGATATACATTGAAATTATAATGAAAATATAGTTGGTTATCATGCTACTATATATATATTCCTAGAACAAAAAATAATAAGTCTGGATGTGGATTTTAGATTAGTCATCATATTCTAGATTAAGAACTTATGTGAACTTGGACACTTGCATTGATCTTGGATGGTTATGTAAACACTTTTATCTAAACTAGATTTATGTGTACTATATGTAATACCTCATAAATATACATGCAAACACCTATAATATTCTAGTTTTTGTGTCACCATTGCTTTGGTGTTCTCAAATCTAGATCATGGGTTGTTTCTACTTGTCAAATAGTAAAACTTGATTTATTTATCTTTGTAGTTGCTATGGTAAAAATAATTTAGTAAGAACATGGTATAAATATTCTCCAAATATCATTATATTAATGATAATTACTTACATATCCATTACTCTAAAGAGATCCTCAAACTTTTGTAGTTTTCCTGTATGTGTCATCTTGTGTGTGTATAAGGATACAATATATGACAAATAAGTACATAGAGTGACCTATCATATAACTTATAAAATTTGACCCATGGGATTATAATTAAATATTTAATAAATTTATATGTGTTGTCCATATGAATAATACATAAATATGGGAAAATAAGGAAGCTTTTCTCACTTTAGTGCTTGATTGAATGCCTTTTGTAAGTTTATTTATGAGTTGTTTGGTCTGTGCTAAGTGAGGAATAAATGAGGGTTAATATTGTATTTATATCAATCCCTTTGTAAATATCTCACATTAAGTAACTTAGGCTAATCAGAGGCATACATTTCATTTGATAATTAGATGAATTTAGGGAATTGGACACTTTCATTAGGGTAAGACACTAGCATCGACATAGGCATCTGATTGGGACACAAGAGTCCAAGTAAATGGAAAAAATACACTAGTCCAAAACTTGTATAAATAGAAGATAAGTATGTTTATAAAATTATTATCATGAAATAATTTTTGATTCATCATAAATACATTTGTTGGACGATGAGATAATAAATTTGACACAAATATATAGTGTATGCAAGCCTTTCAACATTGATAAGGTCTAGAATATGAAGGTGCATTCCTGATATGTATTTTCCAAGTGTATAATATGGAGGTGATATATAATTCATAAATTTTGTATATATTACCCCTCCCCATTTAATCTATTAATGAAATTGTTAATTTAAAAGAAAAAAAATGTGTACTTGGGTGTGTATAACACACCTTACCCTTACATGAGTCCAACTTGAGTGCTTTGATGGTGACTGACCTTCATCCAAGAGCACATTATAGTATATAATAAATTCATATAATATGAAATTTAAATCAATTAAATTATTGAAATTCAAAAATAGAAAGGTTCAAGAGTACACCTATGTATCGATACAATTGCCTTTCCTTTTGGTAATTTGAATTAAAAAGATGAAATATGTATAATTATGAACCATTAAAACTAAGATTATGAAAAAAATTATATATGTAAAGTGAATAAATACATAAATATTTAAGGACAAAAATTACCCACAACCTTAGAGGTAAAATTGAGTTTCCACCTAGTAGTAGATATTAGCTCAATTGTGTAACCCAGTGACACTTATAACCTAGTGAATATGAGTGAACCAATTCAAATAAAACTATAAATATGGTGATTTTGTATGATATAATCAAGTAAAACCTTTAAAACTTGTAATATTGAGTGATTTAATAACCTTAAATATACCAAAAATTGAACCAACTATTGTAGTAGATTGGATCAATACAATCTATAATAATCTAACTTAGTGAGCTAAATTCCATAGAAGTGTTTCAAATATGAAAGATGATTTTATTTTATAATTTCAGGTGCTCATTTAAATATCATATGCACCTTAGGTATGTCTCATGTTGAAACCTAGGTATATTAATAGTACCAATGAATAAAGTTATGCCAAAAATATGTATTGAAATCATATATGTTGGGATCAACACGCCCCTATTTTTTAAAAAAATGAGGACCCCATGAAAAATCTAAATTATTAACCTTAAGATGTATCTCACCTTTGGTAATGCATGATGAACCCCACCCTACCCTATATGACTTGAAATATTTATAAGTCATGTTAAATCATGATGAATATTAATGAGGTGTTTTGAATATTTCATTGATGTTTAATTCACTAATATTGATAATAATTTGGGTTTTTTAGAGGTGCTCATACAAGGGGTTACGTTTAAAAATACAAAGTAGAAACCTTGAAAATCAACTAAGGTCACTTAATCAATGTTTTTCAAATCATATACTAGATTTAATTATGATAAAATTCATGTTTAGGACTATGGTATACCAAATGACATGAACTTAATACCCTACAAGCCCTTCATTAGTCCTGTAGTTAGGCATAAGACTATACCCTTGCCCATAGTCAATATTTTTTATAATTCATGTACCTTAAAGGTTTATATAATGGTGAATTTGACCCTAATTTTTCCTAGGACCATGCTTAAGACCGGTCCTCAATTGCCCAAGGGGAGGCCTACTATTTTTATATCATAGTTTTTTTTGTTCCCAGCAAGTGCTCCAACTAGCATTAGTTGTTTATTGTCCTCATAAGTAATACTTCCTATCCCATCACCTAGTTCTACCTTCATCCTAGTCACTTCCATAGTTACCTCTTAGATATATGCCTTCTAAGGATTGACACTAGCTCCTCAATTTTCACCATCCACTTAGCCTCAGGGTGATATAATAGATAAGTCTTGGGTGGAAAGGGAAGATTAGTTATAATGGAACATCTATAGGTCTTGCTAAAATTTGAAAAGGAACATGTAGATATTAAAAGGGTAACTAAAATAAAAGTGATTCATCTAGATCAATCAGTTGTATATGAGTCTGAACAAACACTATTTTCACTCACCAAGAAGAAAAAGGCTAAACATGTCTAGTAATAACAATATGCATAAGACCCCCTCTTAGAACTAAATGAATATGGTGATATGGCCACTAAATTGGTTAAAGGGATGTAGTAAAGGATAACTAAGTTATAAATAACAAAGTAAATCCACCTTACAAGAAGAGACTATCACTAAAGTGGAATGGGAAGTTGAGGTCATGTTCGATACTATAAATACATTAGCTCAATATAAAGTAGAAAGAGATTAGGTTTATAAAATAATCATTAAGGTAAAAGGTATGTATGGTGATTATGATATAAAAGTGATAAACTTGGTTAAGTTGATTAGGTTGTATAAATTTGAAGAACTGAGCTTGGTACCCTTGGAGGATTTGAGTATTGTTTAGTCCTACATCATTGGAAGGAGGAAAGTGTTAAAGAGATGGATTGATGATATGAGACTCATGGGATAGAATCTTACTCATATAGGTGATAGAGTTATAACTCTACTCAAGGAAGCTGAAATCACACACCTTGAAAATAGATATGGTACCATCATCAGCAAGGATGCTTTCATGGCACAACTCTAGAATTTCATTATCAAATCCAAAAAATAGGATGTGGCTTGAGGAGTAATGTTTAGACAAGATATGGTGAACTTGGTATCATCATATAATTAGGTAATAGATAAGTTAGTATTAAGAAATGAAGTCTTAAGGCCTCTCTTAACTAAACATGATGCAATGCCACATTTCACTATCAAATTGCTAAAGGAACCCATCATAGACATAAAATTGATTGGCAGAGATTATAAGAAGTGCTTTGAGGCATGGTAGGGAAAAAATAAAAGATAAAAAATAAGTGGATAACCAACCATAGACGGTCACCATAGTATATTCTTCTTCTTTATCCCCTCTAAGATTTTATTCTTTTTAAGCTACACTAGGAATTATTTCCTCTTTAGTGACTCTAGTTTCACTTTCCTATTTTGTTACATTGGAGCTCCATCATCATCAATAATAGTAAGATCTTAATTTGAAACCTCAAGATCAAAATAACCATTTGTTAGGCTATTTATTTTATAAATTTCATGTTTTAGTTTTAATTATTATGTTGTAAGAAGATTCTTTCTTTGAATAGGGAATATTCTTTTGGTTTTCAGAACATGAGAAACATTTATTTAGTGATGATTGTCATGTATTCACTTATTTTATAACTGATACAACCATATCAGACATTTGAAGAGGCCTATATATATAAATTTTCCCCTTATTTTATTTTTCAAATAAAAACCATTGTATAATTAATGAAAATAGAAAGAAGAATTCTAGGAATATGTTCATTATTTCATTGCTTTCTATATTTTGTTATTTCTCAAGATTTATAAATTATAGATGGTTTTAGTTTCTAATGGTTAAAACTGATAGTAGTGCTTACAATGCATCTTGTTAGTTTGTTTTATCTAATATTCTAATAAACAATTTCTATCTATGCTCTATTTCTCTTCTACTCTGCAAACAAATATGCTTAAGGAAATTTATTGTGGGTAGTTATTTTTATCTTAGATATGTGTATTTTATTCAACCTAGAATCACTACTACATTTATGGTATTTGGAGTCCAGCACTAGAATTACATGAGTGTTATTTTTATTCTTACTATCATTAGAAAGAACCAAAGGAAATTTGTTGGTCTTTGTTATTGCAAAGAAAATCTTCTTTTCTTCTTAACTTATTTCGATTTTTTGATATTTTTTAATATGAATCACTTTAGTTTACTACTCATTTTAAATATTCATTTGATTCTTTGAGTTTGGTCAATAACTCAAAAAATATAAATGAATTTTCACCGTAAAAATAAATATCAAATAGATTGTGTCACTATAAAGTTATTGTTTTAGATTAAGGTAAAAACAATTTTTGAAGGGACCCCAAAACCCTATGACAAAATTAAAAAAGATAGAGCAATTACAAGCACCAGGATAAGCAATCCTTAAGCCTACTAAAAACTAGCAGCAAAAATAGGAAAAATAGGGGCAACATCATTATCACTATAAAGTTATTGTTATCCCTATAACATGGTCTAATTATAGGCTAAAGGTGGTAGTTGTATAATCATTCCAACAAAATTAAATTAAGCCCTAAGGTCTTCGAGGACCTATAGAAAAAATTGAGATATATTAATATATTATTAAAATTACATATTTGACACAAATGCATATCAATAGGATAAAAAATAGTGTTATAAGGAGGGCCTTGGATTTCCTCTTTGTTTATTTTTGAGTAAAATTGTAGTGTATTTTAGTTAAACTATAGATTAATTTATTTAAATACACATAGATTTGTGTAAACACTATATATTCATTTCATTTCTATGGGATATTCTCAACCTCTTAAATATCTTTGTGAATGTGTGTTTATTTCAAAGGTCTTTGAAAGACTGGCTTAAAGTTTGAGACATTCTAACATTACCCTTCTAATCTATTTAAAATTCATCTAGAGGTACTAAGGATAGGCATGTCATTAGATTATTTGAATAGATCAAACTTTGTTTCATATTTAACTATAAAGGCCTATATAATTTCAAATAAGGACTCTAGAGCTATAGCAAATGGATGTAAAGGTCAACATCTAATCAATTATTTGTGTCAAATATCACTAAACCAAGGATCTAGAAGTCTAATTTTGGTTTGTTCAGATAGTATTAAGGTATTGTTTGCATGATTTCACTATGAAAATGTTTTTATAATGTAATACATCAAAGGTTTCTTTAAATTTTTTGGTCTAACATTAATTTTTGTAGGTTAGACCAAGATTTTGACTAATAAATGTAAAATAAGATCACTCTGCCTAGTTGTAGACCTCTCTATGGGGTTCCTTTATGGTAATTTAACCAATATTTACCTCATTTAGCAATATTTTATGAACCTTTATAGTATTTTAAATTTTTGTAACTTATCCTTTGTATAACATCCTTGAGTTACCTAGGGTCCAAACTAGATCCCAATATAAAATTATAGTTCCCCTTTGATCTTTAGAAACCCATCATAAAACTAAAGTTAATAAAGGAAGACATAGGAATTCCAAATCCCATCCTACCTCTCTAGTGAACCAGAATCTACCTTATCTATTCCACATCTATCCATCATGGCATGGTTAGGAGGATATTTTATGAATGTGCCCAAACCTATGAATGATTTCCCTAGGAACCCTAAAAATGGCATCCCCCTCTTCAACCCATATACATTCAAAACTATTGAAGAGAATATCAAGTCATTTAAGCCATATCTTAGGATTTTTAACATTATCCATGAAGATGTATCTTCCAGACTCTTCCCATTTACCTTCAAGGAAGTAGCTTATGATTGGTTCCTCAATTTTTTAGAGGATTCCATCACAAGGTGAAACTAATTTAATGATAGATTTAATCCTCAATTTAGAAGGGTCATTATCCCTGAGATTATTTACCAACAATTCACTATCTTAAAATGAGACTCAAATGAGCCCATAATAACTTTTCATACTAAATTCTATATGTAGAGCCTCACCACAACAACCTATCAACCTGTAGATGGCATAGGACTTAAAATTTTCAAAAATTCCCTAGACTTAATGATTGTTGTCTTTTTGTATAGGGATATGAATATCAATACTGTGGCACTCACATATCCAAAGGTCATATAAATGAACAAGTAGATTCATCCTCAAGGCCCCCTACCTTTTATATCCCGAACATAAACCCAACCTTTCCTACTCTAAACCTAGTTGCAAGCATAAATCAAAATGCGCCTGCATTATATTAAATACATAGCCTCAATAAATTCCCATTAAATCATGTACATCCTAGTCAATAATGAGGATTATTCAATCAGTCCAATGCTAAGGCTCATCCCTAAAATAATATTCAATATTTGGTCCCCATCAACAACTCTAATACCTAAAATGTTGTCTATAACCTATTCTAAAAAACTAATCCTAAGTCTTCAAAGGGAGAATTTGATACAATTTGAATAATGGTACAAAAACTAAGTAGTGAGTTTATAAACTTACAAAGTAAAGTGGGATATATAGGGAAAGGTTCTAATAGAAATTACACATTTCAAAAGTATAATAGACCTTTCAATTGTTCTAACAATAATAATAACAATGAGCCCCTAACCAATAAGATACCTAAAATAAATATTTGAGAATCATCATTTCCCAAATGGTGTAGGTTTCATAACATGATCTAACATAGAGAAATGGACTATATATAATTTTTTAATACCTTTGAACTATTTTAAAGTGATCTAGAAAGTTATGAATTATCCTAAATAATTAAATCATTACTAATAATTCCATAAATATAGGAGCACTAGAAAATGGGTCTAAATATACCAAAATGACCCTTATGGTAGAAACTTACAAGTTTATAAAAAAAGAAGAGAATGAGCCTAAAAGGAACATAGAAAAGATCCATGATTTCCAACATTTAAAAAAGATTAATTATGACTTAAGAAATAGAGCTCAAAAGTAACTTATGATACTTTCCATACCACCCAACAAAATTGACACTTCCCTAGATCATAGAACCAATAATGATCCTCCTCCCCTAAGGTAAAGGATACTGGACCAAATGTAGAATCTAGAATGAATAGATCCAAAGGTGGGTAAAATATTATGGAAGCTATTATTAAGATTAAATCCAATATTACCTTTGATGAGCTTGCTCAAATCACTAAACAATGTGATTTTTTACTAAAATCATTAATTAAAAAACCAAATAAAGGTAAATCCAAATCTATGAATGCAAATGTGGTAATGTATAGGAGTAAGGATGAGGTACCTTCATTTTTTTAACTATTATTTTTTTAGAAAGAATGTGCATAATCGTTTACTTGATTATAGGATATCTACTAACATAATGCCTATAGGTATTTGTTAAAATATATTACTATGTACAATCAAGTCTAACTAGGTTATTCAATTGGATAAGTCAAAGGTCAAGGTGGTGGGAGAATTGTTGAAGGCTCATATGAAAATATCTCATGAACCTAGGATTTAGTAGTTCATGAACATTAAAGTCATAGAAATCCCAAAAGCATATGGGATGTTGTTGAGTAGAGACTTAAAAAAATATTTGAATGGATGCATGTCAATGTATTGCTCATATATATGTTTACCTTGGAGGGGTGTGCCCAATTAAATATAGATTGAGTGAGAGCTAAGAATGAATTTTATTATTATAGAGTATAATGCAAATAACGTAAAGGAGAATTTCTAATCCATAGACTCAGGTGTGTATGATTTTGATAATACTGATTCAAATGACAACAACCTAATGGCCATGGATGAAATATTTTGGATGATGTATTTTGATGACACAAGAGATAAACAAGGCTCATGGGTAGGTATTGTATTAACAAATCCAATTAGTAAACAATATTTGGCATCTTATAGACTTAATTTACATGTATTGATAATATTTTATGATATGGGGCCTTGATTCTAGGACTTTAATTCACTATCAAGCATAAGTTAATGTAATTTTTAGTCCATGGTAATTCATAATTAATCTCTAAATAGGTATGTAGTTGATATCAATGCAAGTTTTCTTATTTAAAGAAATATAAATTTAGAGATTGGGATTTGATTAAGAATTTTGAAGAGTTTAACATTACCTTTGTACCTAGGGATCAAAATTAGTTGGAAGATGTGTTGGCTTATAAAACAAAAAAAATTATCTTCATTTGAAGTTCCTAAATTCTATAAGTTTGGAATCAAAATGATACCATACCCTTCTATGCAACAAAACATTAATCACTTTCAAGTGTTTGATTATGATAAATAAATCATAGATTTCATGAGTATTTAAGTCACACATAATTAATGATGAAAAAATGGAGTATGCAAAGGAGTTTAAAACTGATGAAGACGACTTAACCCAAGTTAAGAAGAATAAAATTCCTAAGGGCATGGTCTCTCTAGAAAGGATATTTGATCAAGATAAATTAATAATGAATAAAAAGGTGCCCAAAGTAAGTGGCAAATACTACAAGAAAATCAATCTAGGTTTATTTATTAATCCCTAGAATATTAACATTGGCATGGTCTATACTAAGGAAGAGTTGACGAAAACTATTGAAAATTGTCCAAATTCAAGTATGTCCTTGTTTAGTCTTATAAAGATCTTAAAATATTCAAAACCTAGGTCATCAATCACATGATCCCTTTTAAAGAAGAATGCAAACCTTTCAAGAAAAGTTACAGACATGCGAGCTCTATTATGGAGCCTCTCATTTATAATGAAGTGAATAAGTTATTAGAGGTAAGAATTGTCTTCTTCATTAGACACTCCACATGGGTGGCCAACCTGGTCCTAGTTAAGAAGTAGAATGGTGAAATTAAACTTTGTGTGGAATTTCATAACCTTAATAGATCTTTAGGAAAGGATAATTACCCATTTCCCTATTTTGATGAGGTAATTCAAATGGTTATCAACTCTTAAATGATGTCTTTTTTGGATTGTTTTTCTAGCTACAACCAAGTGTTGGTCAATAAAGAAGACAAGATGAATATTACCTTCATAGCCAAATAGGCAACATTCACATATAAAAAGATGAGTTTTGGACTCATAAATGTTAGATCTACATTTCAACATGCCATGTATCATGCATTCTAAGTAATAATTAATAAGTTCATCATTATTTATATGGATAAATTAACCATTTTCTCTAAAAATATGAAGGATCACACAATGCACCTCCATCAAGTTTAAGACAAATGTAGGAGGTTTGGAGTCTTTCTAAACCCAAAGAAAAGTATCTTTTTCATAATCAAAGGTAAGTTTTTGGGACATATAATAATAAATTTTGGTATGAATATTGACCTGGATATAATTGATGCTATCTCTAAGGTTGATTTTCCTAAAAGGAAAAAAGAGTTAAAATCATTTTTCCCAAAATAATTAACTTCATGCATAAATTCATTTTAGGTTTTACTAAAATTGTCAAAGCCTTAAATTCTATGTTGAATAAGGATGCAAAGACTAACTATATCCCTAAGGCTAAGAAATCTTTCCAAAAAATCAAGGAAGTCATAGTATAGGAACCCATATTGATTATCCCATATTTCAATAAGTATTTCTACCTCTACTCTTTTGCTTATAATCACATGGTTTTCTTTGTTATTTTAACACATAAATTAGATGAAAAATAACACCTAATCACCTTCATGAGTACAAACTTGAAGAATGTTGAATTTAGATATCCACTCCAATATGAACAAGCATATGTTTTGGTAAAGGCTATAAAATGTTTAGATACTATGTTCTCAGAAACAAGACTCACACCATTGTACTTGAACCTTCCATTAAGATTATGATTATCTATAATGAGTTATGGGAAAGATGAGGGAAGAGGATGACCAAGATTAAGGAATATGACATATAAATTAATTCATCCAAGATGGTATGAGGCCAAGGTTTAGTTTAATTGATTATTAAGACTCATCCTCAGCTTGATGTTTTGTAGGTGGAAGCATACCAAGTCTCATATGAAGATTGGTACAAGGACATTGTCTATTACCTATTTAGTGACACTTACCCCTAGAGATAAAAATAGAATAGATGAGAGT